>CAJQZM010005384.1:0-12066 GCA_907164665.1 Colias nastes | reverse complement strand
TGAAATAGCGGTACTCTTACACGTCGTTCAGGCTTCGAACTGACTAGGATTTCTCATATTATCGTTACAACCCTCGCTCGCTCTAACGAGAACAAATTATTGCTAAGGAATTCTGCTGCAGGACAATTGCAAGAGATTATTATGCATTATTATGTTCAGGAATATGGTGGGTTCTGAATACTATCGTCGTCTGAAGGTATCTCCTTTCGATTAACTGCATTGCAGATCTGATCCCATTTTTGTTCCGTAGGAATGCTACGACTGTCTAAACGTTAAACTGGACAAAGAAAGTTGCCCTGAATATGGTCGGTTTTTCCAACATCCCTAATATGGCTAGCTTAACTTAGTTACCCCTTGATTGTAACTGCTACCAATGGAGGCACTGCTCGTGGGTTGTCCACAGTTGTGCGAGTGCAAAAATGAAGAACTGAACTCGTGGGGAGCTATGTCGAATGAATCTGTTTTAAGATTATGAAAGGACAGTTGGTTGTGGATGCAAAGACAGGACGTTACTTTAGTCATCTGTAACCACCACGAGAGGCAGCCACGGACAGTGATATAGTAAGAACTAAACTAGCAAAGTTTAGTTGGCTTACCAGACTTTGTCATGTTTTAAATGCAGTATATCATCTGTATAGCATTGCATTTAATATGACCATTGATAAACTTAATTCAACCGCAACCACGAGAAGCAGGCACGGATATCGATATAGCAAGAACTAAACCAGCAAGGTTTAGTTCGCTTATCTTTGTAATGTTTCAAAAGCCGTATAGTCTGTATTGCATTGCATTTATTGCCCCCCCCCCCTTCAAATCAAAGAAATGAGAAGTCATCTGGCAGAGCTTTCTCGTGAAGGGTAGGGGTTCCAAGTAATATCTAATAATACGAGGCTTTTGTTTGGAAGGATTGACCTTCCGTTATTAATTATCCTCTATCCTAAGTAACTCAATAGTCTTCACAGCACTCGTTGAGTACTTAAACGTTTTACGTTAAAAGTTGTATATAAGTTTATTATATAATATAATAATCCTGGTGGGATGACAAGAAACTTGTCTAAGCAAATGATTATCCTAATCCCTCAGCGATTTATTGTTTGAGCCCTGAAGAAAAACTCATGGGTGCCATAATGAGGCCAAATGGGTTGATAAACGAGTCGAATAAATTGCCTACAAGACCGGGCAACTAAAGTAGGCCTATGAGAGGTCAACTATACATAACCAATCGTAATTTGTTACATTCAATCGCTTTGCGATTAAAAAATCTCTTCAGGTGTTTATGTGAAAATTGGTCGGCTAGTGCCATGGAATTACGATACCAAATATACCGTTGACACAAGGCTTGGTGACAATCCTCGAAACCACCGCCACAAATCATCTGCGAGATGATATTTGATCCGACTCGCCTCCCTTTGTTGTGAATAGGCTCTGCATTGGTAAATACAATTTGTTTAAGTTCCAATTTCCATAATTGATAAACCAATGGTGGTTTCCTGATTAAATAAGCGTAAGCTAACCTTTTAGGATACAAAGTATTCATTTCATGCGCCCATTATTTAACGTCTCTTACCTATTTTATGGTATTTATAAGGTTATATTACTATACTTATATTGTATAGATGGCCCACTGTGAAATAGATTTCAAAACCTTTTTCTACCTACCTTAGAAGAGTGAAGATCCGTTACCGTCATCTCTAAAACTTTCGTGGGTCCTCGTTGACGAAAGCAAATATCTATGATCATTTTAATGATCAATTCTTTGCATATTTGCACCAACCGCAATCAAAGCCCCGCGAGGGCCGATATATATTTGCACCATTTCCCCGTGAGGGACGGTCGTAATCAAAGCCCCGCGAGGGCTGATATATATTTCCACCATTTCTCCTTGAGGGACGGTTGTAATCGAAGCCCCGCGAGGGCTGATATATATTTGTACCTATTTCCCTGCGAGCGACGGCTGCGCGAGGGATGTTTGTAATTTGAAAAAAGTAGGGCCTGCCAAAAAATGCTTAATAGTCACCCTGCGAGGGTGGGTTTAACCTGGCTAACGAACCTAACCTGCGAGGAGTAGCGGTTAAACCTAGCGGCCACATTTATGTAATCTGCTTCGAGCAAGATTTAAGGTGCTAATATAAAATTAGAAGTTAATAATCATTTAAAATAATAATATAGCAATTAACAAGGTACTTTAACTTATTTTCCAATGCTAGCAACAGCTGTCCAGGATGAAATAAGAATTGATTTGACAATGGTAATTAATTGTTATGTATATATAAAAAGAAGGCTTTAACTATTTAATAAAGTCAAAATTCAAATCATTTACACTAAATTTTTAAAATGAACTTCGATTCATATTTATTTTAGTTCATACAATCGATGTCACATTCAGTTGCTTTATATCCGTTAACATTCCTTACGAACGCAGCCACAAACGCAGCCATACCATCGTAGGACGGTTTTATTGCACAAAATAATCTCCGCTCACCCGCAGTTTTTTACTTTTTGTCAAGGTGTACAAGTTTATAATATTATTCTAAAACGTTAGAATAAGTGAATAGTAAATCCTTTGAAATGTCTCTAAATTCAATTTCTAATTAAGGTATCTCGATAACTATACGATAACGTCCCTTTCCAAACTAGAGAATTTAAATGTAAAATTTTGGCACTTACTCGTTGTAACCAAAAAGTTGCATCATTTGAAACATAGGAAACGTAATATAAATAAAAGTAATTTTCAAACCAAAATTGCAATGTGGTAATACCTATGTCTATTTTCGCATAAATACGGATCAGATTAATACTCATAAAAGGACACGTATAGACTACGGATACTTTTGAATGTGTGGTACGTTCATGGTACCTACTGAACATGTGCGTATTCCATCATTATTCAGATGAGCGGCTAACTCCCGGACGATTTATAACATATCACGACATGTTCGGACACGTCGTGATTCGTCATTCGTGCAATTACGCTAACATCAATTTGTTCCTGTTATAATACCTATATAATTTGTTCTTTGAGCTGACTCATCTCGTTCGATAATTTTTAGTAATAAACTATACTCCGAACCGTTCCTAGTGATAACGACAATGTAATAAGGTCGTAGCAATGGATTGCATGCCTGTTAGCTTTGAGTTGGCTCATAGGATTAGCCTTGGATTTATCCATACCTACTATTAATAATATTCACTTGTAACCTTGTAATAAAAACACATTAAAAATGAAATAAAATAAAAATATCTATATAAAAGGGAGGGTATTTGATATATTTAGTCAATATCAAAAAATCACAAAAGTAATATTAACGATTCGAGTAAAGCCGAACGGTAAATCCGTTAAAATAGGTAGCTTTACTCACAGTATTAGAAATTAAAATATTCATTAGTATATATTGCATTATAAAATATTTCAAAAGAAAAGTTACTATTTCACGTAAAATGTAACGGTTGTATCGTTAATTTTAAATATCTTTATACATGCTATTAAGTATTTAAAGCATATTGAAAAATAAACTATTGCTGAAGGATTCACTAAAAGACCTCAGCATTTTAAATAAAGTCCAACGGATATACCGTTGATTTAAAAGATTTTTGCTCATTTTTAAGTAAAATATCATTACAATAGATGTAAAAATAACTCACTGTACCGATCCGACGGGATACACTTTTTCACACTTTTAGCACTTGCAATATGCAATACTTAATACTTAATAGCACCAAGGTTGTAGTCTTGTAGACAACCTTCTCGCGGCGGAAGCTAGACGCCAATGAAGAAGATCAAGCGCCTGCACATTATCGTGCGCCGGCCGCGCCACCTGGTGGGAGGTGTGCCGTGTGCGAGAGAGATAGCATATATACAACGAGAAAGAGAGGGAAAATAGGCGGAAAAAGCTAGGTACCTTCTCAATAAGTAAGCTTCAAATTACGGTCAAGTGTTTAATATAATATTTTTAATAATTAATTTTGCAATATCACTAATAATTAATTATTGAATCTTTTCCCCACCACCCAGGAGGTAGAGTCTGGAAGCGCGACTTTTTTTTACGTCGAAAAGCAGGTCTGAATTGTTCTGCAGTGTGCTTCTATTGTTCTGGAGTATGAGAAAAGAGCCAATAGCCAATATATGTATAGTTAAGAGTACTGAAAAATAGTACTCACTTCAGAGCGCTGTAAAACCTTAGTTATTGACGTTATGAAAAAATGTTGTTGTTGTTGTACATAAAAGTTGTTCCTCGAAAAACAATCTACAAAAATGGTCTGATATCATTTCTTCGTAAAATGATAAAAAAAAGTTTTATTGAAAAATATAAATGGCTCTAATTTCTGAACATTTTCGCTTATAACTTTTTTATTTATAGTTCTACGACTAAAAGTTACTACACCAAAGTTGTAGAGAAATTAATTTGCAACAAATAATGTTAACGATATTTTTTTATCAGTTAAATAGTTTAAGAGATATATCGTAAAAACCATTTCAACCGCTATTTTCAAGATGGCGGCCGTGGGACAAGGGTGGTGACCCCACAAACTTGGTTTTAGCTTCACACTGACCCCCCCTACACATCAAAAAAACAAAATTGCGTCCTCTAAAAAATGCAAGGTTAGGGCTAAAAAATGTAACATTTCAATGGATCATAGATAATGGGTGAGGTTTTAGAAGCACTGTCTAGTAAAAAAAATAAAGTATGTTTTTTCGCAATTTTCGTTTGCTATATGACCTTGAGTTTTCAGAGCTATATCTTCGTTAGAAATTTTATCCAAACCGGAGCTGTGGTTTTGTTTTAACAGACGGACAGACTTTCGCATTTATTTATTTTACCTATTATGTACCTACGGATTATAATGTTTTAACTTTTAATAATGAAAATAAATTGCCAAGTGTATAAAATATTTGTTTCAATAGAGGGGGTAAATAATGTAGTTAGAAAGCATTGTTAGTTATAGTTCACAAGCAACCGTTAATTGCGACAAAAATAAACAATGTAAATAAATATATATTTTCCTGAATTTAATATAAGTCGGTGCAGTAATTTTTGCGTTATACTTAGCAACAAACAACGAACACACATCTTGAGAATAATATAAATGCTTTAGTTATGTGAAGGTTTCATCAAAAACTGTTCAGCTGTTTTTGAGTAACGAACATCCAATCTGATGTACTTTCTCCATTTAGGTATAGATATTGTTTATAATATTGTTGTTTTTAGGGGTTGTTTGTGAAGACAGATGAAAATAAAATAAATATGAAATACCTATGATAAATAATATTTCTTCCAATTAATTATTAAGAATTTGTTTAAATGTCGTCATTTTTGTTACACAAACCATTGTTAATTATAATGAAATTATTATATAAATAAGTTATATCAAGAGATGAATGTAAAAAATATATTTAATTTAGTTGTTAATATATTATGTTTGTAAATATGTCAATAAATTGCAGTTATTTGGAAGATTGTATCTTAATTGCAAATAAAATAGCGAAAATACAAATTATAAATAAATCATATTTGTTAGAGAAACTTATTCTAACACCATCAAATATAATAATAAAATATACCTACATGTACAGTATATTATGTTGCAGTCAAATGGTTAAATCTGCCGTTTTATAAATATCCTAGGATTTTTATTTAACTGCGACGTTTAATAACAACATTGATGTATAAACAATTGACAACGTATAATAATGTAGGATTTAATGAAACGCCTCTTTGAACAAGCTGGCTGCGACATATAATATTAGGTTGTCTGTTGTCTATAAATGAGATATCTTTTATTATTGTAATTTATCCGAATTTTATAACATTCGCCATCACATCTGTCCGTCCACAATAATATTCTACTAAATTATTTTTCAAATCATAAAAGTATTTTTCGGAAATTTATATCAAGTCCTTCTCATACATTTAATATTGCTTTGTAATTAATAAAAAAATGTATATCATCGAAGTAAATGTGATTTGTAAGTGTTATGTTTAATGAAAAATTTTATTTAATGCATTTAACGATTTGTATTTAAATATAGTAATACCACAGGTAATTAAAATTGAAATTCCTTTTCGTTATATTGAAAAGTGATTTAAAACTATGTAATTAACAAAATAATGTTATCAATAAACTGACGTATCGATTAGTAATTTAAAAAATTACAAAAAATCGTACCAATCTTGGTCCATCCGATGGCAATAATAACTAATTTAGATTAAAATAGGCAAATGGTATGTGGAACTTCTCAAATTTTTTGCGTCGGGATCCCAAATAGATTTTTATAGCCTATTATACAAACGCAGGTAAAATCGGCTCCAAGAAAATAACGAATGAAAGGTTTTTTTAGTTCCTATGAATGTTAGCGTGCCTTCCAGCTTCCTCATGGGATTAGTAGTTAACGCCTTTCATCATGTGGTCTTGGATTCGATCCCGAATGAAGCAAATCACACACACACACAGCACAGAAGGCAGATAGTAGATTTAGTGGATTATAATTTGTTACTTTTGCGAACCACTCCTTGTGTCAAATTAACTTACACAAGGTCAGAAAATACTAGGATCTTATTGATGTTAATTTGTCGCTTCTGGACCCCTTTCTTATTCCTTTGTGTACTTTTATGTAATTTCACCATACTGTTAACTGCTATAATCCATATACGATAGATAAATTCGCGGCAATAAAGCAAAGGTATTACTGTATTTCATATAGAAATATATAACGTTAGTACGATCTGTGATTTATATGTTATAAGCGGGTAGATTTTACTTAATTGTATGTGTAACAGTGATGCTCAAAGTGTGACACCCAGTCGATAATCGACACTACGAAAAAGAAAATTAAATTTTTAATTACTTCAGTACTTGTTTTATTTAGGAGATTGAGTAATTCTTATTGTAACAATGATGTTACATTATTTACGATATCTCAAGAAATTCAAAATTTCGTACAAAAATGTACAACAATCAAAACGTAACAATATAGTATGTATGTTTGTGTATAATAAATATGTAAGTAATTGTTTTAATAAATATGTAATGTGTTTAAATTCATTCAAGGGACGATTTTTGTAAGGATATTAAAATCTTATGAAACCAAAAATATAACGTACAAAAGTCGAATAAAAAATAAAAAGTATTAATGAATCATTTTTATTTATATTGAATTTAATAAAAATTTGGCATATTTGGGTGTCACAGGAAAAGTTTCAAAACAGCTGGTGTATTTATGATAATTGTTTAGTTTTCGTTTTAAGTTCATATTTTATTCATATGCAATATTGTTGATTCATGTTCAAATGAAGATGGGTTTAAAGATGAATATACCTATTTATATAATTTTGGCTTTTCATTTATCCCTATTGATTTGTATGTTGGTATCCCAGTTTAAAATACAATAATCTGAATTAATAATATTTTTGATTTGCGTTTGATATTTATAATTCAATTATAAACAGTATTTAAATTGCAAATGTGGTTCAGTCATAATAAAGGTTTTTTGAACTAATACTTACTATAATTTTGAATATGAATATAATTAATTTACACATAATTTAATATCTGACACGTCTACATTTCAATTATTCTATAACGTGTCAAATCATTGGCACGTGATTGATAAACAAACACACAAAATTAAATTTAAATAAATTGGTTTACGAAGGTATAAAAGTAACAATAATAGAATGTACAGTTGAGATTACTACGCCTACGCTTTCCGCCCTCTCTTGAACATATTTAAGCGCGTGACTTTGTTCATGTGCAATAATCAATAAATATTTTATGATAAATCAACACAACAGCTTGTCACCTATGTTATTTGGTTTATTGGCTGTTAAATTTTATTAAAAATAGTATTAGACTCAAACAAAGTCATAGGCAGAAACACAGCGATGGCCAGAAGATAGTCTAGGGATAGTCAAAACAAAACTTTCCTAAATTCATTATTTTTGATTTAGTCCAGGATCCTTCGCCCATTTTTGCAAGTGATTACTATCAAGCTAATTTTTCGTGAGTAGCTTTATTTTGATGAGACGCCCAATAATTTCATGTACGAAACTCTCGATGGTGGTAGCTAACAGAGGTAACAAGGATAAAATATTTTGATTTGATGGTTCTCAAATATTTATTACTAAATGAATGTTTTTTTTTGTTCAATCTCAAGATAATTATCTAAATTATTCGAAAAAATATTTGTCCTACAAAATCTATGGTTTGATCAAAGAGTCCCCCTTTCCAATGTGTATCGATAACGAGGTCATCATAAATGATTACTAACCAGCAGATTTTTTTGTTTTCACTTATTTAATACTTATATAATTCAACAGACATATTGTCCTACAAATTGCGTAATAAATATTTGAGAACCATCAAATCAAAAATTTTTATCCTTGTTACCTCTGTAAGCTACCACAATCGAGAGTTTCGTACATGAAATTATTGGGCGTCTCATCAAAATAAAGCTACTCACGGAAAATTAGCTTGATAGTAATCACTTGCAAAAATGGGCGAAGGATCCTGGACTAATTGTATTCCTACCAAGGTTTTACTAAAATGTGCTGCTATAAGAATCTTTCTCAAACAGAAACATACAGATTTCCAAACAATGAAGTACCTATGTTTTGTAAATATTTGTACTCTTGCTGTAAATGTAGGTACTTATTTAATCTCAACGACTGATTCCGGGAACTCTTCTGGAGTTTCCCCTTTTGGTAAATGGGGGAAAAACCCGTTAATAATATAAAATAATTGAAATATGTATTATCTAATCTTCTAGATTGTTCTTTTATATGAGTAACAAGTCGTTAACTTCAAGTGGTTTAAAGACCACTTTAAGTTAGTAATGACGATTATTAATATCATTTTTATTATTTCTTCTAATATAATAAACTGGAACGTTTATGACTGCGTGTAAATTGATTTTATTGAATGCTAGCTCACATGAAGAACATCGTAACTTATTATAAACAAGTACAATTAATGTAGAATGTGTTCATGTTATTAAAGAATTTTAATTTCATCAAACTTGATCTGTTTGAAAAAGTACAAAAACGAAGTAAATATGAATTGAAGGCGCTTGATGGATTACTTATTATAGTATTCATGATTTGATTTATTATAAGACATACGGATTACGGGTGTTGTTTAAAAAATCCGATTTCTCTGTTGTGCCGCAGCATTCTCAATGTGGTGCATTGTTGGCTTTTTATGAATTTGATAATTTTTGTACACGTTTTTTTTATCACCAGAAATGTTTATAAAAGTAATAATTATTAAATAATTCAGTTGGTAACAATCGCTCGGTTATGCGCATATTTTTCAAATTTTTAGAGAATTTACTTTAGGATAGTTTTGAAAGGTTTTAAATTATTTTTGTTTAATAATAAAAAGAAGTTGTAATTTTCAACAATTCCACTTCGACGATATGCAAAGAAATTATAATCAGAGAAATTACGCACTAGAGGGACTATCACTAGGGCTTGCAGAACCGAGTCCGGTTCCAAGTTTCTGAAACCCGGTTCCAAATCGAGCTCAGAACCGGGTAGAACCGGGTTACCCGGTTCTTTTATAATACCTCGGAAAAAAATACGAAATAAAACAAAAGTAACTGTAAAAGTTCCTGATGGGCCTTTTATTTTACGCGGCTTGTGTCTTATTTTATTAAATTAATAAAGAAACAAAATTTCAATACTTCTCTTTATTTATCAGTCTTATAAAAGTACCTTGTTATCATAATATCACATATAAACTTAAACCTTAGTATTTTCTTGTGTTTGATTTTACGCGAGTATTATACATTTAGAAATTAAAGACTTTTTAACGGATTTTAAACGCGATTTAAACATTATATTATTTTCCCGACGTTTTGAACACTTTACAGCAAGCGTGGTCACGGGGAGACCCTGGTCTCTTCTAAACTTAAACCTTATTCATTAAGTGCAAACTGTAAAGCAAAAAACCGGCCAAGTGCGAGTCGTACTCGCGCTCCGAGGGCTCCGAACAAACCTATTTTTTATAATGTTGTAACTTTAAAATGTATGTTTCTAGCAATTTTTCCTTTATCTGTGTTATAAGACGTTACTTTTACCAAATTTCAAGGCTCTGTGTTCATGAGAAGTACCCTGTAGGTTTTGAGTCCCATGCGAATGTCGAAATTTGCGAAAATTTTCAGCATTTACGTCTGTATCTTTTGATGCGTTGGCTTGTGAGTTTGACTTTTTCACAGCATCAAGGGACCGAAGACTTGAGTATTCGATATAAATTTAAGCTTTATACCAAAAACAAAAACATGACTGGATCATTATATGAAACAGTAAAATCAACAGCTTTTCAAATTCACGACAAATCTAATAAAAACATTTCTGTAGCCTAATTTTTGTCATTTTCGAAGCCTAATTTTTTTTTATAATACAACCATAGGAAACTTATAGCATCTAAGGTTAGACAACCAATCAGAGCCACGCTTGAGGCGTAGCACGAAAATTCGCGGTGCACGTGAGTCTGACGTTGCCAGATAGAATAAATTTGTTAAAATAATGCAGCAAAATATAAATAATACTTTATATTTTAATATTTTGGTCGGAACCGGGAGAACCGGGTTTCATATTATTCAGACCCGGTTCTCAAGATCATCAAAAAACCCGGGTTTACCCGGGTTTTTCGGAACCGGGTAAACCCGGGTGCATGCCCTAACTATCACGCATTATTTATTTTTATTATTTTTAACGGCTGTAGCACGTTTTGTTTATAATATAAATACATTATTATTTATAAATTAAATACAAACATATTATGTTGAGTAGCATGTGCCAACTATTGTTTGAACTGAAATAAATCGAACAATTAATTGATCGCACCAAGCGTTATTTTTTAAATATTTAAATTACATTAATGGCCGATTTTTCAACCCTTGGTTAAAACTTAGCCGTTCAAAAAGTATTTCAGAAAATATTAAATACGGGCAATTAGAACATATTTATGAAAAGGTTGTTTAATTCGTTATTCGACTAATAAGTTTTAACCAAGGATTGAAAAATCAGCCCTAAGTAAAAACACGTAAAAATCAATGCGCACTCGTACGATATTTTTTTCAAATGATTAAAACGAAAGAATAGAATCAGTGATGCAACATGTCATAAAAGTGTGTCAATGACCGACCAGACGCGGCCCAAAAGTTTTGACCCTACATAAAATAATTAATTCTTATGTCTAAAGAAATTTGTACAATTTGTAAGCATAATAGTAATGTTTTAAAAACTTACTAGGTATCATGTACTTTTAAAAATATAATTTAGCACATGAAAAAAAAAAAAGAGCGTGTGTGCCGAGCACATGACGTGTTATAAGTGAAACTTCTTTGGCAAGATTCAAAGTTACCAAAATCGTCGTCTTTTATTACCATGCCGTGACGGTATTGCCATGACTACTCTACACGTACCAACCACTAGAGAATATTCTCTCACTACAATTCAATTTAAAAAGATTTCGAAAGCAAACAACATAATATTGTTTAATCAAACAATTTTGCCCATAAAAGTCGAGACTCGTGAGTCGTGGCTCAGGTGCCATCGCACACGCATTTATTATTTAAATTCAGTTCCACTATTAACAATATTCATAGAGAAGAATACGAAATAAGTGAAATAAATTTATGCAAATGTGAAGTTGTGGTTATTACGGTTTTTGTATGATAATGTATTTGTGTTTTAAATATAGTTTACTAAACTCTATGCGGTAAACAAGGTACGTTTATATGTAGGTATAGGTAAAAATAAGGTTGAACGAAAATTTTATTAAAATTTTAACGACTTACCTACTAACAATATATGAATATTCGTGGTTAAATATTTATTTATAACACACGAGTTTCACAACTTTTAAGGTCGCAATAACTAAATAATTATAATGAAAGAATAGTTCCTGAGATTAGATCATTCTATAAAACAAATTCTTCAACTTTATAATATCAAAATTTGCTTTATTGTGAATATTAAGTGTCTATTTAATGTTGTGAACTTGTGATACCAATAACGAGCGTAGTTTATGTCTCATGAGTCATGATCAAGAAGTATGCCGATT
>CAJQZM010005374.1:0-11999 GCA_907164665.1 Colias nastes | reverse complement strand
GTCGTGTTCGATCTGTTCGGCGCCTATCAGCTCACCAAACAGCTACAGATGTTCGTCAACGCGGATAATGTGACCAATCGCCGTTATTACACGAGCCAGATTTCAACCATTCCCAATCAGGGGCTTACGGTCATGGGCGGCCTGAGCTTTGCGCTCTCGCGATAACGCGGGCCGGACCTGTCGATCTGTTGACCCGGCCAGTCTCTTGCGCTGGCTCACGGAGTAAGGCACTGGCGCGGCAACCGACAAGGAGCCGCGCCGTGAACGCCGCCATTCCCCCTGCCCCCCGATATGACGATACACGCACGCGGGAGCGTCGGCTCGGTGACTGGCTGAAACGCCATATCCCCGGAACGCCGGGATTATTCGTCCTGTTTGTGCTCAAGCAGGGCTGGGCCTGTCTTTTCGGTGGGCTGATGCTTGGCGCCATTCTGGTCACCCACGCCGTCTGGTCACCGGACTGGGCTTTTCATCGCTACGATTTCCTGTTCCTTTTCGCAGTTGTCACACAGGGTCTGTTCCTGCTCTTCAGACTGGAAACACGTCAGGAAGCATTGATCATTCTCATATTCCATGCGACCGGTACGGCCATGGAGTGGTTCAAGGTGCATGCAGGTTCATGGGCCTATCCCGAACCCTGCTTTTTCAGGATCATGCATGTCCCGCTTTTTTCGGGCTTCATGTACGCTTCTGTCGGCAGTTACATGGCGCGCGTGATCCGTCTGTTCGACATGCATTTCACGCCCTATCCCGATTTCAGATTATCTCTGGCTCTGGCGATCGCTATCTACGCCAATTTCTTCACCCATCATTTCATGCCCGATCTGCGCTGGTTGCTGGTGGCAGCGACACTGGCTCTCTACTGGCGCTGCGTCATCCAGTATCGGATCATGACCTCGATCTGGCATATGCGCCTGCCCCTCGCCGCCCTGTTATCGAGTGTTGCCCTCTGGATTGCAGAGAATATCGGCACATTTACCGGAACCTGGCTCTACGCCCACAGGCATTTCACATGGGTTGTCCACCCGCAGAAACTCGTCTCATGGTATCTCCTGCTCTATGTCGCATTCATCTCGGTAACGTTGCTTCTGCGTCCTGACCGCGCATCGGCAACGGCGCATACAAAAAGCATCGCATAATGAGAGAAGCGCCCCGGCAGCGCACAGGCTATAATATCACGGTCGGGATGGCTCCCGTGGTTGCGCTTCTGCTGACGATCATCCTTGCGGGCATCGCCTGCCGGCTGGCCTCTCTGGGGCTTTCCCCATCCTTTCGCAAATGGAGCGGTTCGGTCCTATGGGGCGGCATGTTCTGGTGTCTTGCTGCCCTGATTGCGCGCGGCAGGTCGCGCCTTGTCATCCTGGTTCTCGCCCTGTGTGGGGCGACACTCAGCGAGACAGTCAAACTGCTTCATTTCCCATGGCTGGACACCCTGCGCGCGACAGGTGTCGGCGCGTTCGTGCTTGGCTCGCATTTCGCTTACGCCGACCTCATTGCCTATGCGGCTGGAGCCTGCCTGACAGGATTGCTGATGACGCAGGCACACATGACCGGAAATAGGAAAAACAGAAAGTAATTCTGATTTTATTACAGGTTATGAATAAATTATAATAAGTCAGAACAGTGACAGAACCATGAACGTTTTGTTTACGATCCGATTTTAATAAAACCATAATACTTTGTCACACCCTGTCACGATATTGACGAGCAGCAACCCGACCTTTTGAAGAAACGGCTCCTCGTCAATGAAACTCAGACATCGTCTTGTTCTCTCGGCCAGCCTCCCGGCGCTGATCGTCGCGGCCAATACCCAGGCACAGGCGCAGAGCAGCGCGGCAGACCCCACCATCCAGAGCCCGGGTAAGGAGAGCGCGACAGCCCGGGGGTTGATGTCCGGGCAAAAGAGCAAAACGACCGGGACCGGGGCAGCCAATAGCGGCAACGGAAAGAGCCGCAAAACAGCAGGCAATAAATCCGTCGAAGCAAAGGCCCCTGAGTCGATTATCGTTCTTGGCGCAGGTCAGGCCCGAGAAACACAGACGATCTCGCGTACGGCCATTCAGGAATACACACCCGGAACAAGTCCGTTCAAGGCGCTCTCCAAATTGCCCGGCGTGATGTTCACTTCATCCGATCCGCTCGGTTCCTATGAATGGTCCCAGCAGATCATCATCCGCGGTTTCGACCAAAGCCGTCTCGGATTTACCTTCGACGGCGTCCCACTGGGCAATCTCGCCTACGGAAACGATAACGGCCTCTCCATCGGGCGCGCGCTTCAGACCGAGAACAACGGACCGGCCACACTCACACAGGGTGCAGGCGCCGTTGGTGTTGCCGCCTCGAACGATCTGGGTGGCGCATTACAGTTCACCTCGATCGACCCCACCGACAAATTCGGCGCCGATGTAAGCGGCACGATCGGTTCCGCCTCCACATGGCGTACCTTCGCCCGCATCAATAGCGGTGTCCTCAAGGGCGGTGGCAAATTCTATGTGTCCTACAACCATCAGGACGCCAATAAATGGAAAGGCGACGGCGTTCAGCGTCAGGATCAGGCCAACGCAAAATACGTTCAGCCTCTGGGCGAGCATCTGAAACTCACCGTTTTCGGTGACTGGTCCAAGCGCGCCGAGAACGACTATCAGGATCTCTCCCTCTCCCAGATCAGGACCTACGGTTATAATCTGGACAATATCACCGGCAATTACGCTCTCGCCAAGCAGATCGGCTATGCCTATCAGAACGGCACGGCATTTCCTACAGGGATCCAGAACCAGGATACCGCCTATTTCAACTCAGCCGGACTGCGTGAAGACGCGATGGGCTATGGCAAGCTGGATTTCAGGGTCAATAACCGCCTTTCCGGTTATGTCATGGGCTACGGCCACACCAATACGGGCGAAGGCGTATGGGTGACACCCTATGTCCCGACACCGGCAGCCCTCGGGGGCTCGCCTCTCGCCACACGCACGACCGAATACGACATTCACCGGGCCGGCTTCATCGGCAGCCTGACATACAAAATTGCCAACCATGCCATCGAAGGTGGCTTCTGGTTCGAGAACAACAACTTTAATCAGGCCAGACGTTTCTACCCGCTTGCTCTTGATGGGGCGCCATCTTCTACCCACTGGTACCGTAACAATGCCTTCTACACCCAGTGGCAAAGCGCCTTTAATACCAAGACCTATCAGGTTCATCTGGGCGACACCTGGAAGATCACGCCGAAGCTGAAAGTCAATTACGGCTTCAAGTCGCTGATCGTCGATAATACGGCACACGCGCTCAACGGGAACTACCTTGGCACGCCCACGCCTACGGCCTATCCCAGTGGATCGCTCAGTGCGAGCAACGGCTTTCTGCCCCAGATCGGCGCCAATTATCGCTTCAATCACAATCACGAAATTTTCGTCGATTACAGTCGCAACATGGCTGCTTTCGACAGCGCACAGACATCGGGACCGTTCTCGACCACCGTGGCAGGTTTTCAGGCGCTTCAGGGCAAGCTGAAACCTGAGATGTCCAATACGGAAGAGCTCGGCTATCGCTATCATACCCGCACCTTTCAGGCGACGGTCACCGGCTATTACGTCGAATTCGACAATCGCCTGCTTGCTGTCACACAGGGCGTCGGCATTCAGGGCAATGCTTCCGTACTTTCCAATGTGGGTGGGGTAATCTCACGGGGCATCGACACTGCGGTCAACTGGCAGTTCGCGCCCAACTGGTCGATCTTCGCTTCCTACGCCTTCAACAACTCGTTCTATCAGGACGACGTCATGGCAGACGGCAAGGTCTCGGCGGCGATCAAAGGCAAGAACGTTGTTGGCATGCCACGCAATCTGGCCAATGTGCAGCTCGGTTACGATGACGGACAGATCTGGGGCAATGTGCTCATGCAGATCCAGGATCGTCGCTATTATACCTACACCAACGACGCCTATGTGCCCGCCAATGACGTGTTCAACCTGAATCTCGGTTATCGCTTCAAGAGCCATAATTTCTGGCTGCGCGGTCTGGACACGCAGATCAACGTCTCCAACCTGTTCAACAAGCGCTATGTGGCAACCGTTGGCAGTAACGGCTTCATCAATTCCGATCCTTCGGGCTCTTTTCAGACGCTTCAGGCGGCAGCACCACGTATGGTGTTCTTCACCATTCGCAAGCACTTCAACTGAACGCAGGAGTGCACAGCATGAAACCCAGCCGACGGCATTTCCTCAATCTCGGTGCTGCCGCTCTGACTGGGGCCGTACTGCCCGACAATCTGCGCAAAGCCATGGCCATTCCGGCCCATCGCGAGACGGGAACCATTCAGGACGTCAAGCATGTTGTCATCCTCATGCAGGAGAACCGTGCTTTCGATCATTATTTCGGCGCGCTTCGTGGCGTGCGCGGGTTCGGCGACCCGCGTGCGGAGCGTCAGCGTGACGGAAGTCCGGTTTTCGCGCAGAAAGATGCTACGGGTCGGGCCATCTGGCCATTCCTGTTCGATACGGTCCATACCTCGGCAGCTTGCCTCAAGAGCCTCGATCATAGCTGGAAAGGCACCCAGGCCGAATGGAATGAATGGGATCGCTGGGTCCCGCATAAATCGCCGATGACCATGGGTTATTTCACCCGGCACGAGATCCCCTATTACTATGCGCTGGCGGATGCCTTTACCATCTGCGATGCTTATCACGCGTCCATTTTCGGCCCGACCAATCCGAACCGGCTCTATTTCTTCACGGGCACCAACGGTCTTGCCGTCGACGCAACAGGCAAACAGGCCGTCGATAATGTGGATGACGGCAACTGGTCTGCCGACATGACGCATGACAACCCGGCCTTCACCCCGTTTGACTGGACGACCTATCCTGAGCGACTTCAGGAAGCCGGGGTCAGCTGGAAATTCTATCAGGAATACGACAATTTCGGCGATAATCCCCTCGCCTCGTTCAGACAGTTCCGCAACCTCGACCGCAATGACTGGCGCTTCAGGAACGCACGCGCCATTGCACCAGGCTCGACAAAAGACAACATGCATGAGCTCGAAGGGCGCTATCTGCTCGACGCCTTCGAAAAGGATATCGCCGAAGGGACATTACCTCAGGTATCGTGGATCGTTCCTCCCGCAGCGCTCTCGGAACATCCCGAGGCCCCTCCTGGGTTCGGCGAGCATCTGATCTCGAAACTGATCGATATTTTCGTTCGGCATCCCGATACATGGTCGAAAACCGTCTTTATTCTCAATTACGATGAGAATGACGGATTTTTCGATCATGTTCCGCCGCCTGTGCCCGATCCGGATGAGCCTCATACCGTACCGCTAACGGGAGAAGCGTATCACGGTGAGCCTGTAGGGCTCGGCCCGCGCGTACCTGCACTGATCATCTCCCCGTGGACCAAGGGCGGCTGGGTCAACTCCCAGATTTTCGATCACACCTCGGTTCTGCAATTTCTCGAAAAACGTTTCGGCGTCGTATGCCCGACCATCACGCCATGGCGACGCGCCGTTTGCGGCGACCTGACATCGGCATTCGACTTTTCGACGCCCGATGCATCATGGACGGCCAACCTGCCCAGAACGGATGATTACCTGCCCAGAACACGCCTCTCCTGTTCGCATCCTCCGCCACTGGTCCCGGCGCATGGCAGCCTGCCGGCACAAGAACCCGGACAGCGTCGCAGTCGCGCCCTGCCCTACCGCTTCGAGGTCAGCGTCGCCAGAGATGACCTGTCACGTCTGGATCTCGACAATCCCGGCGCTCAGGGCGTGGTCCTGCGTATCAGGCAAACCGGCAAGCCAAGCCGTCATGTCACGCTGGCCGGCCACACACGCCAGTCCATACGCTGCGCCGCTGAAGGTACAATCGAGATTTACGGCCCGAACGGGTTTTATCGTCGCCACGAGCCGCACGGTGGCCTCGCCTTTCAGGCTTTCACCAAAGGCAGCATGCTTCACCTTGCTCTGGCTGGCGACCCGGCAGAACAGGCAAATCTGGTCCTCACCAACCGGTATAACGGCAGGAGAGACAGCCTCACGCCCGACAAGAAGGGACAGTATGATATCGTTCTCGATCTCACGACGAGCGCAAGGTGGTACGACATCGAAATCCATACCCAGAAAGGCTCATGCCTGATGGCCTGCGCAGGCTATGCTGAAAACGGCAGACCAGGCCTTTCCGACCCGCATTTCGGGAGCCCGGAGCAGCGTCCCATATAGCCGGTTGTTTCATCTGCGCCCGGCTCGGGTTGATGCCCTGCCCAGCATGTATCCGCGTGGATTTGTATTGACAGCAAAACGGGCTGCGATAGGGTCCGGCCCGATGGTTCCCGCTTGCCGGGATGAAAAGGGAACATGGTCCAACGCCATGACTGCCCCCGCAACTGTAGGTGAAGAGGGCGATATCGTGGGCCGTGAGGTCCAGCCACTGGGTTCTTGTCCCCCGGGAAGGCCAGATGTCGCGTGACGACGCACAAGTCAGGAGACCTGCCATCTTTCTGGTCACAGACGAAGTCTGACGGGCGGGGTGTCCCTGAAGTGGCGGCCTGAAAGCCGCTTGTCGTAGTGACGTGAAGACAGGATAAGTCGCGCGCCATGCGTTCTATGCGCTTGCATACTCCCGGCCTGCTTGCCGGTATCTCCCTCCTTGCCCTGTTTCCTGCAGCCCATGCGCAGGAACGCGAGACGGCCGATGAATATATCACGGCACACGGTCAAAGCACGGGCCTTCAAGCGCGGCCGGCAATCGGCGGAAAGCTCGGCCTGAGCATTCAGCACAACCCGGCATCGATCTCGATCATCGATCAGAAAGTGATCGCCCAGCGCGGTTACACCCATGCCGAGGAGGCTGCAGATTCTGCACCCGGCGTGACCTCTGGCGGTTCGCCCGGAAACCCGGCGCAGCTCATGATGCGCGGCTTCAGCGGCAATCAGGTTCTGGTCCTGCGCGACGGCTTCTATTTCGGGCCGACAACCATGGTCAACCGCCCGCTCAACGCCTTCAACCTCGAAGCCGTGGAGATCCTCAAAGGGCCGTCTTCGGTCCTTTACGGACAAGGCGCGGTGGGTGGTACGGTCGATATGCGGCTGCGCATGCCCGATACAGAGCATGTTCGTGCCAACGCGCTCGTCTCATACGGCAGTTTCAACAGCTGGAATGCCGGCTTCGGCGGCTCGATCCCCCTCTCGCCGAGCCTTGCCATACGAAGCGATTTCAGCCGCACATCTTCCGACGGTTATGTCAAAGGCGCCGATCCGCATAGCAACGACTGGACAACCACGCTTCTCTGGCATCCGGGCACACGGTTCTCGGCGCGTCTCAGCATGGATTATCTGACAGACGAATTGTCGACCTATTACGGTGCGCCCCTTGTCCCCGGCACCGCGGTCGGTGACGCCGCTCACGGCCTGCTCCATTCCACGCAAAATCTCGTCATCAGCCGCGCATCGTTGTGGCGCAACTATAACGTGTCCAATCCGCGTGCCAGTTCGGTCAACGCCACTCCGACACTTCATCTGGACTGGGCCGTTACCGACCATCTGAGCTTTCATGACAAGGCCTATCTGCTTTACGCCAAACGCCGATGGGACAACGCGGAGACCTATAGCTATATTGCCCAGCCCGGCGAGACTGACGCCTCTGGCGGATCCATCGCGCCGGGTCGCATCGGACGTGACAGGTTTTACGTCTACCAGAACCAGCATCAGGTCGGTGACAGTCTCGATATGCGGTTCGACCACCCGATATTCGGCATGAAAAACCGTTTCGTGCTGGGGGGAGACGCCTATTATCTGCGCTTCATACGCAATCGGGGCTTCCCGGACGCAAGCTATGCCGACAGCGTGTCCCTTACAGATCCAGAAGGCGGGTCACTGGGCAGCTTCGCGGGAGAATACCCGTATCGCAAATCGCCCACGACCATGCTGGACGCCGGTATCTTTCTCGAAGATTCCCTCTCTGTCACACGAAAGCTGCGCCTTGTAGGGGGCTTTCGCTATGACTGGCTCTCACTCGATCGACAGAACTACAATCAGAACGGTCAATTCAACCCCACGACGAGTTTCAAAGGGCATTATCATCCCTCCAATTTCCGTATCGGCCCGGTATACGATCTGACCTCGACTGTCAGTCTCTACGGAGTTTACACGACGGCTGAAGACCCGCCGGGTTCGAATCTTTTCCTTGCCAACAGGGGGCAATTTACGCGGCTCAGTCAGTCGAGACAGGGTGAAATCGGCATAAAAGCGAGCACCCTCTCCGGGCATCTCGTCACCACACTCGCCCTGTTTGATATCCGGCGCAGCCATGTTCTCGTCCAGACAGGTCAGGACAGCGTATCGACCGCCGGTGTGCAGAAATCGCGTGGCATCGAAGGTCAGGCTGACTGGCACATCGATCGCCACTGGTCGCTTTCCGGGAATGTGGCCTATACGGATGCGCGCTACGGCACGTTCTTCCCCGATGCCAAGACCAATGCCACAGGCAACCGGGTGCCGAACGTGCCCGCAGTGACTGCCAATCTATGGGCTGTCTGGTCGAGCATGCTCGATCTACCGCTCGATCTGGGTGCCGGGATGCGCTACGTGTCGAGCCGCAAGGGCGATTACGCCAATACGCTGACGCTCAACCCTTATGCACTGGTCAATGTTTTTGCTGGCTGGCACATCCGCAAGGGCTTTACCCTCTATGGACGTATCGACAATCTTGCGAACAGACATTTCGTGCAGTGGGCCGATACGAGCTACCCCTCTGAGGTCCTGATCGGAGCACCGCGCTCTTTCTCGATCAGTATGCAGGCTGGCTTCTGACGAAACACTGCTCAGCGACCGCCCCTGATGGCAGTGGCGCTATCCTGCCTCAGGGATCGGATGAACAAGGTGTTCAGACCACCTCGTTCCGGTTGGCAGGCGAGGCGTACAGAGCGCCGAGACGGGCAACGCGTCTGGTCATGCGCGGATGAGTCGAGAAGATCTCGACGAAAAATCCAGCCATACCGGGTACCATCTGTTCCTGCGCGGCAAAAGCGTCACTATGCATGGCGCCATTCAGTCTCTTGGCACCGCATGCCAGCATCTGAAGCGCACCGAGACCATCACGTATATCCGGCAGCACCGAGGCCGCAACGGCATCGCAGCTATATTCGCGTGCACGCGAATAAGCGCGGTAGAGAAACGGAACGAAGTAGGCCGGAATACGAAGCCAGTGTTTGAACCCGTTGAGATGACCCAGAACATGATGGGCAATTTCATGTCCGATCACAAAGCGAAGCTGTGCATCTTCTTCAACCTCGACAAGGGCAGAGGTCAGAAAAACATAGCGGCCGCGTAAAAGTCGGACCGCGAAAGCATTCATTACCCCACTCGCGTTATGGATAAACGCTGTCGGGACTTCATCCAGTCCGAGCACGCGGGCCATTTCACAATGAATCGCATAGAGTTCAGGGAACTGCCGCTCTGAAAGCAGAACCATATTGCCCATGGCGTAGGCACGGTAGAGCGCTGCCCCGATCCATGCGAACAACGCGCCGACACCGACATATACGAGCAGGATAAGCAGATGATGCAGCATCTGGGGTTTTGCCATTGTAGCAAGAAAAATTCCCCCAAGCACCACAACCCAGACAAGGCTGCCAATGGTTGTCAGCATCCCACCATAGAGACCCTCATTCGGGTGGCGAAGCTTTCTGATCTCGGGTCTCATGAATATCCTTTTTTTCGATGTTAATTCGAAACATCATAAGCAGCACTTTCTACCTGCAATAGTGAAATAATGGCGAGACAGATGATTTAAGGTGTCCATGTTCTACTGTTGTGTCTTCGCGCGCTTCGAGAGTAGCGCATGACAGGTTTCACATTTCGATTAAAGCAAGCTATCCTTTCGTTAATCTAAGAAAGGATTGCCATGAGTGATTTCACTGCACTGGTTGCAGATGCAGGGGTTTTTGTCTGCCTGCCCTGGATTATCTGGCGCCTGATCGGCCGCGCAGTGCCGATCGCCGTTATCCCGATCCTGATAGGGATTCTGGCAGCTGTCTGGCACCTTCCCCTGAAGTCGCTCGGTATTCCGTCCTTTTACGGAGACACCATCGGCTGGGTGGCCGTACTTGTGCTTGCCTTCACGGCTGGAATGGAAATGTGGCAACACCCGGAAGGAAGCCCGTCCGAGAATGCTCTCCCCACAACGAGCGTGTCTCGCCTGCTGGGTGGCGCGGCGATGGCTCTGGGGGGCCCTTTCCTGATCGGCACCGTTCTCGTTTATTTCTTCTTCCTGCCTTTGCCAGGGTGGCACGCTCCTGCGGTGACGCCGCTTATCGCGGCCGCCTCGATCGGTTTGTGTGTGGCTGTCAGTGCGCTGCCCGTGCTGATCGGTATTGTGCGGGAACTCCCTGTTAGGGATAAACCTATAGGGCAGCTTGCCCTGAAACTTGCAGTCATTGACGATGCGACGCTCTGGATCGGTCTCGCATTCCTCCAGTTTGCAGCCGAACGCAAAACGGCCATGCATAGCTGGGGCATGCGCGAATGTCTGGCGCTTCTCCTGCTTGCCGGTCTCGGCATCGCAGGCTCGCTCGCTACACGGCATATACGCAATCCGCCGCGCCTTCTGATCTGGGCGGTCATACCCCTTTATCTCAGCCTTGGATCCTGGGCGAGCATGACGCTGGGCTTGCACGAGTTGATCGGCGCCTATTTCGCCGGGGCCTTCATGCCGCCTTCATGGGTCAAGCGTCTGCCGTTCGAAGCAATATCGACCTTTTGCCTGATATGGCTCGCTCCGCTGTTTTTCGGACATAGCGGCTTGCATATCGATGGTGACGCCCTGACATGGCCCTCTGTCATCGCATCATTTTCGCTGGTCGGCATATCGATCATCGCGAAAATGGGGTCGATCTACGTCTTCCCGCCCGCGCCCGGCCTGTCACCACGTCAGACACTGAGTCTCGGCGCCTTGTTGCAATGCAAGGGACTAATGGAAATCGTCGCGGCGACGATCCTGCATGAGCAAGGCATGCTCTCCGAATTCGCCTTCGCCTCGCTGATGGTCCTCGCCGTCATTTCAACACTGCTGACGGGACCACTTTTCAAAATTTTCAGGCCTAAGAGAAGCTGAAACCCAGGATAGAGACTGTCATCCCACGCGCGCTATGAATGGGTTCGTGATAATGACAGTTCTCCGCCGGTCTGTCTGAAGACAGGACGAGCAGCGCCTGATTTCCTCAGAGAACAAGGCGCACCGCGCTGAGCAAGGAACTGGCTGACCGCGCAGGCCCGATTATTGGGCTGCATAGTCCGGAAGTGTCTGGGTGTTATCCGCGCGAATGGCTGGTGCTGGAATACGCATGCAGCACCAACACGACGGCGGCTGGCGGCAATGCGGCCCTTATGGCGCAGGTCTGAGCGAGCGACCTGCCGCACCGATCTGCGGCAGGTCAGAGTGATTCGGTGATGAACCCGGCCACTTTTTCCGGAAAAACGATTTCGGCATCATGTGGAACGGGTTCGGTGCGATAGCGCCACCCCGCCTGCGCTCTGGCATAGGCGCGGCTTGGCTCGATGGAGCCAAGAGCCGGTTTTTCATACGCGATATAGGTAACCGGCATGCCCGCGCCGGCGGGCCTGTCCAGATGAACGACTGTTTCATATGTGCCTGCAGGATGCGGCTTCAGATGGCGCATGAACCATGCCTTGCGTGCAGCATCGGGCAGGAAAACCGCGCTTGCAGGCGGCACCGGAAACGCAATACCTCCCCCGCTCGTCCTCACACGCTCACGCCGTGCTTTTGCCATACCCTCAGGTAGGATATCGAAGGCGGTCTGACCATCACGCGCAATCAGCGCATCGAGATAGACGAGATGGGCAACGCGTTCCCTCATCCGGTCGGCCACGCAGGTGGCAACCATGCCGCCATAGGAATGCCCGACCAGAACGAAAGCCCCGAGATCGAGCATGGCGATTGTATTGATCACGTCTTCGATGTGGGTATTGAGGGTGATGTGGTGAGAGAGGAGAT
>CAJQZM010005370.1:0-11540 GCA_907164665.1 Colias nastes | reverse complement strand
AACCAAACACAAGCCCGCTTAAACAAGCGGGCTTTTTTGCGTCTGAAGCTGGGGAGGGTGCTCACAGAGACAAGATCAGCAGATCACACTCACGGCTTCGGGCGGGACAGATAGTAATAAGCCGTCCATGCTATTCCAGCTGGTGAGACAGGAATCTCAGGGCCTCCAATATCGCCGCACTGCCATGTGACACGCAGATGATGATCAAAATGCACAGGATCGTCATAATGCCAACGCCAGGCAGATACCTGATCGTCGATAGCTTGCGGACCGCTGGTGCCCGAAAAACGATTGAAAAAAACGCCAAAACTGTCGCTAGCAAACGGTGCATCCTGGAAGTTGAACGATGAACCGAAATAGTCTTCCGTGCCGGACGACTCATATTGAGGCTGTTGGGAATGGTCGATGTAATAACGGAAATTGCCTTCCACGCAGTTTTCGTTCGTTCCTGACTTGTTGTTATGTCGATCCATGAAAAACTGAAGACCGGCGAAACGTCCGGGTCCATCAACATCAAGAAGCGTGATTTCCTGATAAGGTTTTACCTTTATCTGTCCTTCATATTGGTCTCCACCGCTGATGGTATGCAACAACTCTGTAGGACCAGAAACGAGAGTTGTTTCTCCCTGTAACCATCCCCATAACCGCAAGGTTTTTTTGCCGCCATTGTGGAAAAAGACATGGAGTGCATGGCGGTAAGGAACCTGGGGCGACAGCGTACAACCCAAGCGTCCGATCGAACTTGAGCACGACGTAAACCTTGAATGGAAGCGATTTGCTCCGTATGTGCCTGAGAGTCCCATTGAAAGGGCGACGCTTGGTACCTGCTCGTTGTCTACGTTGAAGTAAATAATCGAGCGATCGACGTCCGGTCCGTCACCCGCAAGTGCGATGTTGATGAGGCGCACGACGCCTGCCTCATCTTTTCGATCAGTTAAGGAAAGATCTTGTCCTGGTCCAACGTCAACGCGCTCCCAATGTGCCGACCAGATGGTTTGCGCACGAGCATGAGCCACAGGTATTCCGAAAATAAGACACGTGAGGATCCGCGCATGTTTTCTGTTCATAGGAACATACGATCAAAATGACTGAGCATAAATATGTTGGGCAGGCCATGAACGATGTCTGGCTGGTGCATGAATTCCCAAGCGTAGACCCATACCGGACAATAATTTTCAATATTGTTTATGGATAGCAGGTGTGTGTAGAGGTATGTTTCCGGTTTTAGGTGGCCTGTAATATATTTGGTATCAAAAATGGTGCAATTCTTGTATAGATACATCCAGTAGTGGAATATCTGATGCTCGAAATCATCTCTGTTTATTATTTTTAGCCAATCTTGTAGAGATCCATATCTATGGTTCATGTAATCGAAGAACTCTATGAGATCTTCTCTTTCCATGTAAGGCGCATCAAAGAACCATGTATAGATGAAGTGTCCATCACTGTTTTTGAGCTTGTATTGAAGGTTTTCGTCAAAATGACGCAGACACTGTGTGGTTATATGAGATACATCATTATGATGAAAACTTGATCCGACAAGAATCTTTTTTTGATAGTTCTTGTGCATGGCATCGAAAACATCACTCATGTCTCTGATTGCCAATGTATCGCCGTCCACACTTGCGATACGATCATAGTCGTGGTCGACCGCCCATTTGAGTAGAATAAACTTTTTCAAATTAACAATGCATCCGTCTGCATTGTGTATATATCGATCGAATATTTCATTCGATTTAAGCGTCTCTCTTATATATCGAGATATGTCGATAATATATATCTTAGGTCCACGTGACATGAACGGTATAAGACGCGCATATCTTCGGTATTCTTCTTCGTCTGAGGCGCCGATGATTATATCAAAAGGAAAACTCTTGCTATGGACCTCAATGGAGTTCAGGAAAGATATCAACCAATTAATTTTTGGAAGATTAACTGGAATCACGAAGCAGTTCTTGTTCATATTCTCCGCCCTAATCGTTGTCTTTTTCATACCTCGAGGACGCAAGATTGCATGTGAAAATATTATTAGATTACTGAAACCTTTCTAGTGTTGTAATTTTTGATTGGTCAACAGGAATCTGCTAAATGTTTCTCATCTAGAATCGGTATAGTTTATTAATGATTAATATTGAATGTTTCGGTGTGGTGAATGTAATATATATGATATTATATAAAATATAATTATCGTGCGATTGGCCTTGCGATAATTCTCCGAACTGAAACTTGTTTATGCGATGTTTATTGTATTTTCTATTTCTATGATGGTGTAATACTTACGGATATCTTCTCATCGAAGTCATATTAAAAATATTCATATATCATATTTATGGCAAGTAATTGATTTTATTGCTGATCTGCCATGACCTGCCGCAGATCGGTGCGGCAGGTCGCTCGCTCAGACCTGCGCCATCAGGGCCGCATTGCCGCCAGCCGCCGTCGTGTTGGTGCTGCATGCGTATTCCAGCACCAGCCATTCGCGCGGATAACACCCAGACACTTCCGGACTATGCAGCCCAATAATCGGGCCTGCGCGGTCAGCCAGTTCCTTGCTCAGCGCCGCTGTGAACTGCGCATCGCCATTGCCCAGGGCCACGTCGATGTGGGTATTGGGCGTTAAGGTGACGATCCGGTTCTGAAAGCCCGGGGGGAATTCAGGGAGCGTCTCCATCAGGGTCGGAGATATGGCGCATCGATTGCCCGTGTTCAATGCGGCGAGGATTTGTGTGCAGAGATCTGCCTGGGTCGGTCCGGCACACAGCACGGTTCCGCGCGGAGCCAGACGGTAGATATTCGTTTCACCGACAGGTCCAGAGAGAGAAAGCGCGGTGTCGAGCAATGTTGTTTCATCGCGCTCGATGCTCAGATGGGGCAGAGCGGTGGCTACCCAGTCAGCAAACAGTCTCGCGTCAGAAGGAACGGGGTGCAGAAAGTCGGCAGGCAGAGACGGGCGCTGGTTCAGCAGGCGCCGTAGATAGAGTGGCCCACCGGCTTTAGGGCCTGTGCCTGAAAGACCATGCCCGCCGAAAGGCTGAACGCCCACGACGGCACCGACGAGATTGCGGTTGATATAGACATTTCCTGCATGGCTCTGTGCCTTGAGCGTTTCGATCGTCTCGTCGATACGGGAATGGACACCGAAGGTCAGGGCGTAACCGGTCGCATTGATAGCGGACATCACTTCGGTCAGGTCTTCGCGTCTGTAGCGAAGGACATGCAGGACGGGTCCGAAAACTTCTTTTTTCAGATCGGAAATTGCGTCGATCTCGATCAGGGTGGGAGGAATGAATGTGCCCTGATCGGTTTCGGGTGAGAGCGCAGACTGAAAGACTCTGTGTCCCTTCTCCTTGAATGCGACGATATGGTCGGCAATCATCTTCCGGGCTTCGGCGCTGATGACAGGGCCGATATCGGTGTCGGGACGCTCAGGTGTGCCGGTACGCAGTTCCTGCATGGCGCCCTTGAGCATGGTCAGAAGACGGTCTGCGCTGTCTTCCTGCACGCAGAGCAGACGCAGGGCGCTGCATCGTTGGCCTGCACTGTCGAACGCTGAAGCGAGCACATCGGTCACGACCTGTTCGGTCAGGGCGGAGCTATCGACGATCAGGGCGTTCTGACCACCTGTCTCGGCGATGAACGGAACAGGCGATCCGTCTTCATTGAGCCTGCCGGCAAGTTGACGCTGGATGAGGCGCGCAACATCGGTCGAACCCGTGAAGAGGACGGCAGTGACACGTGCATCGGCGACGATCTGTGCGCCAGCGCGGCCATCGCCCGGGATGAGCTGTACGACATCTTCCGGAATGCCAGCCTTATGCATCAGGTCGATCGCCTCTCTGGCGATAAGCGGCGTTTCCTCAGCTGGTTTGGCGAGAACCGTATTGCCGACAGCGAGGGCTGCCGAGACCTGACCGATGAAAATAGCGAGCGGAAAATTCCACGGGCTGATGCAGGCTACGGGACCGAGAGGGCTGGCCGCAGGCCCGAACTGTCGCGTCTGGGCTGCGTAATAGCGCAGGAAATCGACAGCTTCGCGTATCTCTGCCACAGCATTCGCCAGCGTCTTGCCAGCTTCGCGAATGATGAGCGCCATAAGACGTGGCGTTTCCGCCTCAAGCGCCTCTGCCGTTTTTTCAAGCAATGCTGCCCGGTGGTCCGGGGGCGTATCACGCCATAGAGGGAAGGCTGCTGCGGAGCGTGTTATGGCTTCGTCTATCGCTTCGGGGGTGAGGAAAGCGATATGACCGACGATATCGGTCCTGCTGGCCGGATTGGTAATTGCTTCACCCTTGCTTTCCCCCTCGGCATGAGACAGCTGCGTCGTCGTATCGAGAAAGCTTCTGGCCAGATGGCGTAGCGTGTTTTCATCCGACAGGTCGAGGCCACGCGAGTTGTTGCGCTCAGCGCCGTAAAGCGCAGGTGGCAGGGTCACGGCATAATGGGTGCCTTCACGCCGGGCGAGCGTGACCGGGCTTGCGATCAGATCCTCGACCGGAACGGCTGGGTCCTGGATGCGGTTGATGAAAGAGGAGTTGGCTCCGTTTTCGAGGAGGCGTCGTACCAGATAGGCCAGAAGCGTTTCATGGGTGCCGACTGGCGCGTAGATACGAACGGGGCGGTTGAGCTTGTCTGGGCCGACGACCTCGTTATAGAGCCCTTCGCCCATGCCGTGGAGGCACTGGAATTCGTATTTCTCAATCGAGAAATCAGGGCCGGCATAAGCATAGATGCTGGCAAGCGTCTGGGCATTATGGGTGGCGAATTGCGGGAAGATGGCGTCGGGAGCATCCAGCAGTTTTCGCGCGCAAGCCAGATAGGCAATGTCTGTATGCAGTTTGCGCGTATAAACCGGGAAATCGCTCTGTCCGTCGGTCTGGGCCCGCTTGATCTCGCTGTCCCAATAGGCGCCCTTGACCAGACGAACCATGAGACGATGTTCGCTGCGTCGAGCGAGATCGATGATCCAGTCGAGCACGAAGGGCGCGCGCTTCTGGTAGGCCTGAACGACGAAACCGATACCCTTCCAGTCCTTCAGCGCCTCGTCGAAGCACAGCGCTTCGAGCAGGTCGAGTGACAGCTCCAGACGATCGGCTTCTTCGGCATCGATATTGAAGCCGATATCGTAGGAGCAGGCGAGATGGGCGAGTTTCGTCACGCGCGGCAGGAGTTCTGCCATGACGCGATCACGCTGGAGGCGCGCGTAGCGTGGATGAAGAGCTGAGAGCTTGATGGAAATGCCGGGCCCGCGATACACGCCAAGCTTGTTGGCCGCTCTGCCAATGGCATGGATGGCTGTCTCGTAATCACGATAATAGCGTTCGGCATCTTCTGCCGTCATCGCGGCTTCGCCCAGCATGTCATAGGAATAGCGGAAGCCTCTTGCTTCCAGCTTTCGACCGTTTTTCAGCGCTTCATCGATGGTCTGGCCTGTGACGAACTGCTCGCCCATCAGGCGCATGGCCATATCCACGCCACGACGTATGACGGGTTCGCCACAGCGCTTGACCAGCGCATCGAGCGTCTGGGGAAGGCGGCGTGTCTGGGTGGTGGAAAGGAAGCCACCGGAGACGATCAGTCCCCATGTGGCGGCATTGACGAAAAGTGGCGTCCCTTTGCGTATATGTCCCTGCCAGTTGCCGCTGGCGATCTTGTCGCGGATCAGCGCGTCACGCGTGGCTGTATCCGGAATACGGAGCAATGCTTCGGCGAGGCACATCAGGGCTACGCCTTCCTGCGAGGAAAGGTCGTACTCTCTGATGAGGCCCTGAACGAGACCGGGCGTACCGTTGCGACGCAGGGCCTCGACCAGTTTGCGGGCTGTGGTGCGTGAATGCTGTTCCTGCTCTGCCGTATGTGCAGCCTGACCGGAAAGGATGGCGACCCGTTCGGCTTCGGGGGCGCGGGTGTGATCCGTGATCGCCTGTCTGAGGGGCGAACGTTCAGGGGTGATCATGCGAAAGGCGGCAAAAGAAGCGTTCATCGAGAGCCATATCGTTGCTGGTTGTTTATGATCCCTTACGGCGGGTCTGACCAAATGAGCTACGGAAGAATGCTGGGGAGAGAAGCGATTGTTCTGTATAAAAAAATAATAACGAATATTATATGGTGGCAATCATGGTGCTGGATGAGATCGACCGCAAGATACTGCGAATTCTGCAGAAGGATGGGCGAGTCACCAATGTCGAACTATCGCGTCTGGTCAATCTGAGCCCAGCAGCGACCCTAGAGCGCGTGCGCAAACTCGAGCAAAACGGTGTCGTCAGAAGCTATATGGCGCGTCTGGACCCGGAGAGAGTCAATCTGGGTCTGCTGGTTTTTGTACAGGTGACGCTCGACCGGACGAGCGCCGATATTTTCGAATCATTCGCCAAAGCTGTACGGGCCATGCCACAGGTCAGCGAATGCTACATGGTGGCGGGCGGTTTCGATTACCTGGTCAAGGCGCGGGTAAGGGACATGAATGCGTATCGTGCCTTTCTGGGCAAGACGCTGACCCGTCTGCCGGGTGTTCGGCAGACCCATACCTATACCGTGATGGAAGAGGTGAAAGCAGATCCGGAATTGCCGGTCTGAAGGCCGTTTGCTCAATCCAGACAAGCGACACCTTCGTGCAGGTCGAACGAGAATTTGGCTCCTTCAAGGGCCGACATGGTGAGAACCGGCGGTTGGGTCGTATCATCCACGCGGTAGCGTATGCTGGCGTTGACGGTGTGACCGTCGATATGGAGCGTGGCATGACGTATGATGGCGTTTTCGCCGATCATGCCTGCGCCTGTCTCGAAATTCTGATGGATCGGGGTGCCCCTGAGGCCGGAGAGACTGCTTACGGGAATGACGAGAGGTTCAGGTGTATTGTCGCCCGTCACCATTACAGCCTTCCGGGTTCTGCCATCATAGGACACCGGAAGGAGGAGGCCGGCTTGCAGACCTGAGATATCCGACCGCAGGGCAGCATGGCGTTTGCAGGAGAAGGGAGCATCTGGGCCGAAGCTCATATCGTGGTCTGTGATGGTAATATGGCTCAGCACGCCCAGTGATTGCAGACCGATGACGACATGGCTGCTTTTTGTGACCAGCATGATCTGGTTGGTGAAGGTCGTGTGCCCGAGTGTCAGGCTCGGGACAAGAACCAGCAGGGCTTTTGACGAGGTAATCGTGTCATCGTGCAAGGGTGAGACGGTACCGATGACCTGCCAGTGATGACTTTGATAGAGGCTCTCAGGGACGGAACCGAGCATGGTTCCTGTATTGATGACGGCATTCTCCTGCGCTCCATCCAAGGTAACTCTGGCACCGGCTGTTGCCGTTGGAAGGCCGTTAACAAGGGTCTGGAACGGGTTGAAAACGACAGTATCATGCCGCGGGCCCCGTGCTTCCAGCCGGGGGAGTGCATCCTGTCGGGCAGAGAGCATGACCTGATCGAGATCGTTGAAGACGAGGCCGGGTTTGCCATAATGGACCTTGAGAGGAGAGCGGAAGAAATGGTCGAGATAGGCTTTGCCCTGCACCCACTCCGTTGAACGGTCTTCAAGCAGAAGATTGCCGGCGAATAATGTAAGCAGCATGAAATTGAAGGGATTGACGCTCAGGGCCGGATTGCCCCAGGGCTCAGCCTGACGCAGGGCATCGTGGATGATCCGGTTGGAACGGGGCAGATCGCCCCGTGTTCGCGCAATGGCAGCATCGCACAGGGCATTGCGCATGACATTGAAGCCGGGTTCCGGGCCGGCGCTTGCATCGAGTGCATCCCTGATCTGGACGAGGCGGTCTGTATCTCCCTCTTCCAGCGCATCCAGAATGCCGCGTGAATCGCTGACTGCCAGTGTCGTTCTGCCCCGCTTATCGGTGTTCAGTATGTCGGTTTCGAAGAAATGGACTGGCCCCGCCTGTCCCGGTCGGGAATGGACCGTCCCCGGGGCCGTTTCCGCATAACCCTGACTGACAGGGATGAAGAACGGTGCGATCAGGAAGGCTGCGAGAACTGGCAGGCGGTAGACGGTCATTATGAAGAACTCGCAGCGCATAAATGTTTACCACGGTGAAAGAACAGGCAGTCGAGACTATTCACCGCCTATCGATACGCAAGAAGTATTCTGGTTGCATGCTCGATATTTATCTATCCGCTCCGGTTTGGAGAACGGACGAGGCAGGCACAAGGCGTACTCAGCGCAGGCAGGCCATGCTTTCCGGCAGATCCAGTGAAAAATCGAGCGTCTTGAGGGCCGCCATCGAAATGACTGGCAGGTCGGTAGGGTCACCGATCTGATATCGCACTGTGGAACGCAGGCTCTTGCCTCCGATGTCTACGGTGTCGTTCTGCGAGACTGTTTCATGGGCACGTGGTCCATAGGATGTATCGAGATATTCGGCGTGACTGCGATGCGCCATCCTGCCTTCGAAGCTTGCCAGATTGACCGTCAGGATATCGGGGGAATTATCCTCGATACCTAAGATACCCTGTGTGTCGCCTCGTTCGTAGGACACGGGGAAGAGCAGAAACATGCTGACCCCCGCCCTGAAACTGCTTACCACAGGTCTTTGGTTGCAGGAGATCGGTGCGGCAGGACCGAAACTGATATGCCTGTTGGTAATTGTCAGATGACGCAGACGTGTCAGCTGCTGCAGACCGATAAGCACGGTTTCCGCGTGCGTGACGGTCATGATCTGGTTTGTCAGGACTGTTTGCCCGATCCTGATAGAGGGAATCAGAACGACAGCTTGAGGGCGTGGTGTAGAGGAGATATCCTTGCTTCCGGCCATGCGACCAATGATTGGCCAGTGATGATCGCGTTGCAGGGTGAAGGGTATCGAGCCGATAATGGTTGCCGTGCCGAATGTGGCGGCTGCCGGAACGCCATCGATCTGTACAGTCGCTTTTGCAGAAATCGCAGTCTGGTCACCAAACTGGCTTTCTGTCGGATCCAGCTCGACGCTGTCTGATGACGGTCCCTCGACACTGGCATCTGGTATGGTCCGGGCAGGGACGGAGAGGCGCAGGAATTCCATATTGCGGAATTCCAGATTCGGTTTGTTGTAATAGGCCCTGAGTGGCGCATAGAAACCGGATTGCATATGTTCGGTTTCGTCTGCCCAGTCGCGGACGCGCCCCATAAGCATGAGATTGCCGATATGGACGCTTTTCAGCAAGATCACGAAGGGATTGATGGTCTGGGAAAGATCGCCGAGCTTTCCCGCCTGATGAAGAGCCTGCAGGATGATGTTCGAGGAACGGGCAAAATCGCCATCCACACGAGCGATAGAAGCATCGCAAAGGGCAATCATCATTTTTCTCAGTGCGGGGACATTCTCTGCCGATGCAACAACTGCACGCAGGCTCTCAAGGCGCGACCTGTCGCCTGCTTCCATCGCATTCTTGATGCCGTAGATATCGCGCACCGTGATGTAATCGACATTCGTCTGACTGTCATGTCGGATCAGATCACGATCGAACCCGAGTATGACCGGACCGGATGCCGGATTACCCAGAGCAGGAGAGAGACACGAGAATGATCCGATAAGAGCAAAGGCTCTGCACAGAATATGATGATAAAGGATGCGCATGATAGTATCCGACATAGCAGAGAGTCGGCGGAAATATCATCGTACAATCAGTAAAATAACCAATAACGTTATGTAATTCCCAGAGGAGAATCAGGTATTTCAGTTTGGCTGTGGCTGGATTATCACCTGGTCCGACCTGACTCCATGCCATTTCTGGATCGAATTTTCCGATCAATGGCATGGAGAAGGCACACCGAATGGTTTGGACACCATGGTGCACGAGCGTTTTATGGGTAGTCGGATTTTAAGAAGGGGAGTGGTGAACCGGGTGGGACTCGAACCCACGACCATTCGATTAAAAGTCGAATGCTCTACCGGCTGAGCTACCGGTTCACGTGAGGCGTCTGGCTACAATATGAGCCAGAGGCCGTCAACCGACTGAATCGGGTTCAGTCGGTTTTCGTGCGGCTTTTGCTGCCGCTTTGCCTTGGATCAGGCTTCCGGGCGCATGGAGATGATGGTGTCGGGGTCTTTCACCATGCCCGAGGCGCCGGAGCCGCGCTTGATCTGGTCGATATGCTCCATGCCGGACACGACCTGGCCTGCAATGGTGTACTGGCCGTCGAGCGAAGGCGTGGGCTGGAACATGATGAAGAACTGGCTGTTAGCAGAGTTCGGGTTCATGGTGCGGGCCATGCCCAGCGTGCCACGCTCGAACTTCGCTTCACGCGTGAATTCGGCCTTCAGATCGGGCAGTTCGCTACCGCCCGAGCCGGTGCCGGTCGGGTCGCCGCCCTGTGCCATGAAGCCTTCGATAACGCGATGGAACTTCACACCGTCATAAAAGCCCTGCTCGGAAAGGGTGCGCAGACGCTCGGCAGCAAGCGGGGCGATATCGGGGCGGAGTTCGATCACGACATCGCCGGTCTTGAGCTTCATGACGAGGCGGTTATTGGTCTCGGACATTGACTTCCATCCTTGTGTTTGCGGGGCCTTGAAGGGCCCTACGGCCTATGTCGGCCTCTCTGTCGTTCTGGACAAGAGATACCGGGCAATATTCTCTGGCACATAGGGACGGATATCACCCCCATAGGCCAGAAGCTCACGTACGAGGCTGGAGGCAATCAGGCGATGCTCTTCGCGTGACGTGAGAAAAAAGGTTTCGAGTTCGGGTGCAAGGCGCCGGTTGATGGCCGCCATGGGCATTTCGCTGGTGAGGTCTGACTCCGAGCGCAGACCGCGGATAATGAACTGTGCGGCATGCTCGCGGGCTGCCTCGACCATGAGGGTTTCGAAAGGAACGACACTGATCTGCGTCAGCCCCTCATCGGCAACGGTCCCGGCAATCAGGGCGCAACGTTCCTGTACGGAGAGACGTGGTGCTTTGCCGGGATTGAGGGCCACGCCGATCACGAGGCGGTCGACAAGCCCGCACGCACGACGGGCGATGTCGAGATGGCCAAGGGTGAAAGGATCGAACGTGCCGGGATAGAACCCGACACGCGTTCCCTTCGCGGCGTGATCAGTTTTCACTGTCATCCGGTGTTGCCGCATCGGAAGACGTATCGTGTGATGCTGTGGCGTCTTCGGGGTTGTCCCCCTGCGTAGCAGCGGCGACCGCATCCGACTCCTCAAGGGAGGTATCGGCATCATCGGCCTCGGTGCCTTCGGATTCGGCAACCGGGAAGATGCTGGTCACGCGTTCTTCTGCACCGACGCGGAACAGGGTGACACCGCTGGCCTGACGGGCCATGACACGCACCTGCGAGACCGGCACACGGATGAGACGACCGACATCGGTTACCATCATGACGTCCGTGCCATCGAGCGTGGGCAGAGTGGCCACGACTTCACGACCGCGTTTCGGGTTTGTGAGCGTCATATTGGCAATGCCCTGACCGCCACGGCCGCTCACGCGATATTCGTAAGCGGAAGAGCGACGACCGAAGCCGGCATCGGTAACGGTAAGCAGGATCTCTTCCTGAGCGGCGAGTTCGTCGAAACGTTCCTGTGTCAGGTCGCCAGCATCGATGGCCTCA
>CAJQZM010005364.1:0-13594 GCA_907164665.1 Colias nastes | reverse complement strand
ATTTTCGTACAAACTTAAAGCTTCACTGTCTAGAGTCTTTTTATAGTGTATAAGTTGGTCCTGTAATGTCCTTAATTTAATGTCAATGTCATTAAGTTCTATGTATTCTAAAAACGTATGATAATGCGTCAAGAGTCTCGCTTGTCCAAGTTTAAACGGCAGTAGTCCTGGTCCATTTCCTAAGTCGTCAAGTTTTATCTCCTGTGTCATTACTACGGGGATCGTGAGAAGCATCAGTATCCTGTAACAATTTGGCGGTCTTAGGCACACGTTTAAGTCTGTGTTTTGCAACGGGGTCCTTCTTACGAGAGGTATATATATATGTATAGGCAAGTTAGTTAAAACCTTATCTTTAGTATAACGGGGTGCTAATTTCTTACGGGCAGCTAATGGGTTATTGACAAATACTATCTGACCAGGTTCGTACTAGATCTCGGGATCCCGATCCCTATTCCTATTTTCTATTAGATTAGTTCTATTTTGCAAAGAAAATTCGTTAATCGTTTTATATACTCTAGGGTCCATATGCCCAAGTATGAGGTCATAAGGCCTACATTTCGTAAAACTATGGATGGTACTATTGTATGCTAAAAGTGCGTAAGGTATTAAATGCGTCACCATAGCCTCTTTATTTTTTAAACTAAGTATTCTAAGGTGTTCTAAAAGCGTGGAATGGAATCTTTCTATATTACCGTTATCATTTGGCGAATTTGGAAGTATTTTATGATGATTAATTTTATGTAAGTTAACAAATTCAGAAAAAATTTGGTTCGTAAATTCCGTGCCATTATCAGTTACAATCGTTAAAGGCAGACCGTGATGCGTTGAAAATGTTAAAAGAGCTTGCACAATACTTATAGCAGTAATATCTCGGAGGTAATAAGCTTGCGCGTACTTGGAAAACACGTCTATAATAGTTAAATATTTTTCGGTCTCAACTGTAAAGGTATCTATGTGAACAATTTCGAAAGGCTTTGTAGCTGGTGGAACAACCTTGAATTGCTGTTTAATGGGTTTCCTGTCATATTTTACCTGACCGCATATACTACATTCGTTAATAAATTTAGTAATTTCATCCTTCATCTTAGGCCAAAAATAACGTTTGGAAAGAGCTAAGTAACATTCGTTTATCCCCCGGTGGTTTGTTTTACCGTCGTGGTACTTTCTAATTAAATCCTGCTGGTTTAAGTAGTCACTGACATTTTCTATCTCGGATTTGGCTATCACAAGTTTGTATGACGAACTTTTGAACTTTTCCTGTATAATGGGAACAATATCGAACATACAGTCATATGGTTCTATTAACATCGCGGTTTTAATTTTTGGACTAACAAATTCTTTAATCATATCGACTATATCTTCCTCGAGGTAAGGTTGACGTAGTTGGAGAGAAATACGCGTGTGATTTTCAAAAGGCTTAGTTACTTTAGGCTTACGTTTAATATCGCCTACTACCGTAATGAATAATTGCCTGTGAAATTTATTTAATGGTTCGTCCGTAATTGGTACCTCAAGTATAGGATTTTCTCTACTAGTATGTGCTGTTTCCGTGGATGAGCCTAGCGATATATGGTCACCTGATGGTGAATAAGCCGTTTCGGTTGAAGACCTCATTGCGTTCTGATTACGTCTAGGTGAGCTAAGATGAACTGTCTCTGTGGATGAGCTATTTGAAATATTATCTACTGATGTGTTAACTAATACGGAACTAATTTCTTCGTTATGAATTTCAACGCGAGATAACGCATCTGCATTTGTATTAGCTTTTCCCTTTTTATAAATTACCGAAAAATCATATTCACTAAGCTTAAGTTTCCAGCGCGTTAGTCTTGCGTTCGGTTCTTTCATACTCATAACCCACTGTAATGGCTTATGATCTGTAACAATTTTGAATTTACGGCCGAATAAATATGGGCGAAAGTACTTTGTTGCCCAGACTATAGCTAAAAGCTCTTTTTCTATAGTACTATAATTTAGTTCACTGTCATTAAGTGTTCTTGATGCGTAACAGATAGGCTTATCAGAACCAATAGGACCTTGCGATAAGATAGCTCCTAAAGCAAAATTTGAAGCGTCCGTTGTTAAAATAAAATCTTTACTGAAATCTGGATACTGTAAAATCGGATCATTCGTTAAGAGAGACTTACATTTTGTAAAACAATTTATGTAATCAGTATCTAAAATTATCTTCTTGCCTTTTTTCAAACACTGTGTTAGAGGTTTTGTGATACGAGCGAAATCGGGTACAAATTTTCTATAATAGCCTAATAAACCGAGAAATTGCTTAATTTGCTTAGGCGTTTTAGGTATAGGATACTTTTCTATTGCTGAAATTTTGTCCGGATTAGGCTTAATTCCGTCCTTAGAAATAACATGGCCTAAATACGATGTCTCTAATTTTAAAAATTCTGGCTTGTCCATTTGGATTTTAAAATTTGATTCTCTCAATTTTGCAAAAACCTTTTCCAAATTATTCATGTGCTCTTGCAATGACGTACTAAAAACAATGATATCGTCGAGATAAACTAGGCAAATCGTGTTCTGTAGGTCTTTGAGAACATTGTCCATCACTCTCTGAAAAGTTGATGGAGAATTTTTTAAGCCCATGGGCATACGTAAAAATTCGTAGTGCCCATGCTCGACATTGAACCCTGTCTTGTGGACGTCATCAGGGTGCATTTCCACCTGATAGAATCCACTAGCTAAATCTAAGGTGGTAAAATATTGGCAATTTCCTAGCTTATGGAGGACGTCATTTATATTGGGGATGGGATATTTATCATCTACTGTCTTTTCATTAACCTTTCTGAAGTCTACAACAAGCCGCCACTTAGTTTTACCTGAAGCGTCTGCTTTTTTTGGGACCACCCATATAGGTGAGCTCCATGCAGATGCAGAAGGTCTAATGATACCTTGTTCTAACATATTTTTAATTTGGCTTTTGACTTCCTCTCTATGAATAAATGGATATCTGTAGCTTTGAGTGTGAACGGGTACCTCATCCGTTGTCCTAATTTTATGCTTAATCTTATTAGTGAACGTGAGAGGTTCTCCCTCAATGTAAAATACGTCCGCGTACCTAGCACATAATTTCTCTAAATTAATACGTTCCTCCGGATTTAAATGATCGGTTCTAAGTTTGGATAAAACTTTATCTGCACGAGATGTAACTATATTATTGCTAAAAACTTCTGCATTAAAAATTTCGCAGTTAATTGGTCTATCTAACGAAAAAATTACGTCATGCGGAGATGGGTTGTACACTTCCAGGAAACCTCTATTCTCCACTACTGAAGTTAAACATTGGGGTATCACGCAGCTGCCTACAGCCTGCTCAGAAATGATGACGTCATCATTTTCGCAATTAATGGGAATTTTAACCAATTTTGATGAACCGGCAGGTATGACGTCTTCATAGAAATTAACGTTACACGAGTTATACATGAGGATAGGGTTTCGAGCATAACGCGTAATTAAAACTCTGTCCTTCAAATCAATTTTTGCGCCCCAAAATTCTAACAAATCTAATCCTATAAGCCCATCAAAGAATTCATGAAATTTATATATAAAAAGTTTTATATTTTCGCTGTCCCTAAATTCTGAAAAGCACGGTATAGTTATTGAATAATCATTGCGAGTTGTCGCGTGAACGTTCGTTACCTCGAAGGGATCGTAATCTAATTTTACATATGCAAAAAATAATTGAACTGCTTCAGGACTTATAAACGACTGATTAGCACCAGTATCGATTAATAATTTTAAAGGTGGATCTGAAATTTGTATAAAGGGAAGCTGCCTTTGCGTTTGAATGTTAAGTTCTATCTTGGCTTTTTTAAGAGGCACTTTTTTCGTAAAATTTTCATTATCACCGCTAGAGGGCTCTAACTCAGTTGTTACTACCTGGGATGCGTCGCAATACTGTTCTTCGATATAGTTACAGTCAAGGTTAGATGAGTCATAATCATTATAATCGTTAAAGTATTGTTCAGAGTCATAGTAACAGCTATTGTCATAATTATTAAAATTATCGTCAAAGTAGTAGCTTTCATGAGGTATTTGGGATTCATGCATGTGCATCTCCCTATTCCTAAAATTATGCGCAATTTGGGAAGATGGAATCTCTTTAGTTACATAATGACTAACGCAGCTCATTGGTTTCGGACCTTGATTTTGATTAAATTTTGGTTGTAGCCTAAAAACGTTACTTTGCGGATTATAGTTCGGTGGTAAAGCGCGGAACATCTGTTGTGTTCGCGTCGGCTGCCTATTGAAATTATTAAGTTGCGGCCGACCTTGAACAGTTTGATGCGTACTAGGTCTAGGCATCGGTGCAAATTGTTCGGAATTTCTTGGAACATGTGTATTATTGAATGAAAATTGGGGCCCCAAAGGCATGGGCCCTAAATTAATTTGCTTTCTATCTAATTTTTGAATACTATTCCTATTTTGCAGGTATGTTGCGTTAAGTTCCTCTTGCACGTATTCGAGGGCCTTTTCCATCGTTTCGGGCCTCATACACCGAATTCGTGACCCTAGAGGTTCTTTCAAACCGCGAACATAAGCCTGAAGGGCTACTTTTTTGTAGAGCGTACGTTTAGCTTCGATTGTACTTTCGATCACTTCGTGAAGCGAAACGTAAGTCATGATTGTACTGAAAAGTTGCTGGCACCTTTCGTAATATTCCTGCGGGGTTGAGGACTCCTGTGAAGCCATAGACAAGTCATTGTACAAAGAGATTTCATCTCTTTGGTCTGAAAAATTATTAATTAAAGCCGACCTTATACCGGCCCAATTTTCGGGAATTCCATTTGAGTTCATAAACCGAGAGGCAGAACCGGTAATTTTATTTAAAATTCCGTTTATTAAGCATAAATTTGATAATTCACAACCCGGCCCTGCACTAACATATTGGTTAACTATTAGATCGCAAATCTTTATGAATCTAGTTAAAACATTCGGGTTCCCGTCGAATTCTGGAACCGGACGTAAGGCCTTATATATAACGTCAGGGTCATGAACAGCCATCTCTTCAAAAATACTTTCTAAGCTACTTAAATTCCTACGATTATTATCTAGATACGACCTACGAGATAACCTACTCGATGCAGGCTCCCGGGAAAATAATTCTCTCGGATGGAAAATTTTGGAAATATAAAAAATATCAAAAAGGATTAAAACTAAAAGGATAAGTAACACAGATCTATTCTATGTACTTACATTAACATAATTCGGCTTCTTTCGGGATCAATGTTCAGATGTCGCCTCCAAGCCGCAGAAACCGTAGATTCAGGATCCTCGTAGCGATAGCGAAGGTCACTACCTATGCCACTTATTTTTGAGGATCCTACCGACTGCGCCAATTATGTTTCAGACAGCCGGAGGCCCCAAAAAACACTACGAATTTACTTAGAAATACTTTAATATAAACTTATTACAATACGTCTTGCTCGATGCAAGTCTTAACAATTAATAATTATAAAGCTAATTGAATATAAAATGAAAACTTAAAATTACGTTGCGCCAATGGAATCTGCTACGTCCGCACAATAGGTACGTTCCCGTGAGAAACGTCGACGCAGCAATGTCTTGGGGATCCGTTGGCGTAACTTACGTATTCTTATATTATACAACTTTGATTGAAAGAAATTAGACGATGTACTTACAACTGCAAATATTTTACTACAACGTTGTTCTGTCTCTACCATTACTTAAAGTTTATACCTAATTAACATAAATATTAATAGGTAATAAATAAAAAAATCAGTCGACGTGTGAATTTTCAAGAGAAACGAAAGGTTCATTCTTATTTACACATCTTTATATCCTTTTTAAAATTGCATATAACTGCTTATAAATATTTATAAGTTTCGTAAGCTAAATCCGAAAGACGTCCATAGAAATAGTCGTTCACATTCAATGTGAATTTTACCTCCAAAATAGCCCGTGTCATCTACACAAAAGCGAACAAGAATAGACTCATATCCTTCCTCATTCATAAATAATGTTAATTACATGATGTTACTTCAGTAGTGGGTTTTTCCATCAATTATGATCACAAATGGCTTGATACGGAAACAGGAATACAATAGACAACAAAATAGAATAGATTTTGTTTTTATTAAGATACTAGCTTACCGCCCGCGGCTTCGCCCGCTTTATCTAAAACCTAATAAATTATATACTAAAACCTTCCTCTTGAATCACTCTATCTATTAAAAAAAACCGCATCAAAATCCGTTGCGTAGTTTTAAAGATTTAAGCATACAAAGGGACATAGGGACAGAGAAAGCGACTTTGTTTTATACTATGTAATGATAATGATTATTAGGATAGATAATGATAACATATTCCATAACAATTATAAATTAAAGAAAATTCTGTTTCAAATAAATTTGTTTTATAAAAGTACGCACAAATCTATTTCTGATAATAGCTTTGACCTCCACTTTGACATGAATTTATTCGATATTTCCAGATAATTATTTCTATTTACAAATGGTTTTATTGCGTGAACAATTTAATATAACATGAATAAAAACGTCGTTTTAATGGTGTCGACATTAATAAAAAACGGTGGAGAATTTTTTGGTAAGTAGAACGGGCATTTTGTTAGGTCATTAGTGTTCATTTGGGACAACCCTACGCCCACTTACCTGAAAATACTGTGAGAGCTTTCATTTTTTACACCAGTGTGAAAGTTTAATGGTTATCGTATAGACCTTTAAAAGCAGCGTCAGGTTATACATATTATGTAAATAATCAGAAAGAAGCCATAAATATACAGCCACCTTCATAAATCAATCTATTACCTACACTAATCTATTCTGTTATATTCTTAATTAACACATAAGAATATTATAACATACTAGCTTCCGCCCACGACTTTGTACGTGCATCCCCGTTTTTCCCCGTTCCCGCAAGAATTTCGGGAAATCCTTTCTTAGCGGATGCCTACGTCCTAACATCTACCTGCATGCCAAATTTCAGCCCGATACGTCCAGTGGTTTGGGCTGTGCGTTGATAGATCACTATATCAGTCACCTTTGAGTTTTATATATTATATAGATTTTCTTTTTTGTAATTTTTCCTGATTAAGCTAACCTACTAAATAAAATCGGAATTCGCCTTGAAACACTACCACAACACGATCATTTGTTCGAATCAACACACTACTAATTAGGTAAAATCACATATTTGGTCACCGAGAACACTGCTTCGGCATCACACCATAAACCGTCTGTATATACGCATTGGTCAACGAATAAGGTAATTACATAGCCTTGACTCAATAAGCTTCTCATACTCACTCAATGATAGTCCCAGTAACCCTCTGCAGGCTGAAATCCTCAAACACAAGCCTGACCCTCTGACGCCCTCTTGCTAAGAAGTCATAATGACAATGCGTTTTGGGAGGATACGGCGCGGGGTACAATGGTGAAATCAATTTGCCACTCGTGCTTTTGTCGGATCTGAATTCTTGGTCGCATGAAGATGCTGGAATAGTTTGAGTTTGTTACAAATTGTTTGACGGAGTTTGGTAACTAAATTTGATGTATTACAAGGTGTCTGTAGAACAAAAATTGGATATTTGTAACGATTATGTGAGCGTGTTTTGAATAAGAATGAGTTTTAGATTTGAATGAATTATTCCGTCTCATGCCTACTGTGCTTAATACGACACAATAGGTTGGTATGTTATCATTTAAAAAAATATCCGAGTCTGATCAGATTCTATTTGTATAGATCTAACGTGTATCTATCAAATGGTTGTGGTATATAGCAAGAATATAAACTATGAAAACTCTGTGTACATATAAACAGAAAAAAAGGAACTAGACTATATTATGTATAGGTTAGACTCCAATTCAAAATAACCTAAACTATTACCCACATATCTACTCATGATCTATCACCGTTCACAAAGCAAACAAAATAAATAATAAAAGGTAATAATGACAGTGCGTTTTCAGGATAAGACTGGATATAAAAGAGAGATCAATTTGCCGCCAGTACTTCTATCCGATCTGAATTCTTGATGGCACGGTGAAGCTGTAACGGTGCGTCGTTCCCGTAATGGTATTTTTATACGATGTTTGTAGATTAGATGCTATATTTCGGGAATATAGATTGGGATCGTTTATCTCGAATAAATTATTAATAGAGTAATGTCATTATATCATGTAATGTAAGGTCATTATTATACTGCTAGAACAATAGCAGCAATGTTCAACAAGAATGTCAACTAACTAACTTATAACGAACTAGTACATCCTGTTACTATATTGTAATGAAATGAAGATATGTATTTACTTACTTGTAGCACTTACTGCTGGTCCGACTGAAGTTCCTTGGTTAGTTTTTTTATCAGCATCTACAATAATAAATTGTCAAATGTATGAAAAACTATACAACAGAAAACACACATAGCAAATCAGCACTACACCATTAAATAAAAATATATTATGGGGCCCAGAGAGGCACAGTCAATCACAATACATTCATTCTAAAAATACAAACACATAAATCCTTTTAGCAGACGAACAATAAATACTACAATGATATCATTCAGACACACGTACTATCAATTCAAATTAAAATATTCATCAGAATGTGGGATGTAAGCAAAAATTAAAATAAATGGGAAGCAAAGAAGGATTTACTAAGGCCGGTTGGAGAGCTTCACCGACCGTCAGTGCGTACCATCGGTCCTGACGATACGCATCAACAATGTGTATCTAAACAATAATATGACACTAATACGTATGACAATACGCGTGCGTATGGTCGGTCTAGCTATGAACGGTTTTATGAATTTCCATACATAATATGACAAGCGCGACTGACGTACGCACTGTGATGGTCGGTCAAGCTCTGCAACCAGCCTTAATTGTCTAGACAATAAAATTGTATGCTTACTAAACCTTCAATCGTGTTTTCGTTAGGTTGAAACTGATATCTCGCTTTAAAACCTTGCCCAGGTGTTTTTGATTTCGCCATAAATTCCACGAGTAAATCAGGTCCCGTGGATAAAATTTCATAACCTGAAAAGATTTTACGTCATAATTTTTATAAGTAAAGTTATAAAAACTATATAAAGTAATACTTATTACACTTTAGCTAAAAAAAACCTTTAACAGATTTCAAACATAATGAACTAAAGATTTTTGAAGACATTATTTTACTCATAGTCATAGCGTTCATATCTCTTTAATTTTCTAAATGTATAGTACCTTAGAATTTACATAAGAAAGCACTAAATTGTCTTAGAATATTCATTATTAAATCAAGTAATAAGTCTATAGAAGATAAAGCAATAAGTTATGAAATAATAGTTTAATGGATAAGGAGAAGCTTTCTTTGAAGTGATTATCTTCAACGGTTGTTTAATTCAGATTAGAATCTATTTGAGAGATAATCGCGATAAAGATTTGATCCATTGAAAAGTTACATTTGGGGTCGCATTTTTTAGAGGACGCAATTTTATTTTTTTGATGTGTAGGGGGGGTCAGTGTGAAGCTATCACCAAGTTTGTGGGGTCGCCACCCTTGTCCCATGGCCGCCATCTTGAAAAGAGCGGTTGATATGGTTTTTACGATATATCTCTTAAACTATTTATCTGATAAAAAAACATTGTTAGCATTATTTGTTGCAAATTAAATTCTCTACAACTTTAGTCCAGTAACTTTTTGTCGTAGAACTATAAATAAAAAAGTTATAAGCGAAAATGTTCAGAAATTAGAGATGTTTATATTTTTCAATAAAACTTTTTTTTATAATTTTACGAAGAAATGATATCAGACCATTTTTGTAGATTGTTTTTCGAGGAACAACTTTTATACATAACATTTTTTCATTAGGTCAATAGCTAAGGTTTTACAGCGCTCCGAAGTGAGTACTATTTTTCAGTGCTATTAGCTATACATTATACATATATATTATGTGTGTATAAATAATAATTTGTCATCAGTAATTGTTTTTTCTGTTATTATAATATTTTTCATAATTAATTTTGCAATATTATTAATAATTAATTATTGACTCTTTTCCCCACCACCCAGGAGGTAGAGTCTGGAAGCACGTTATTTTTTACGTCGAAAAGCAGGGCTGAAATGTTCTGCAGTATGCTTCCATTGTTCTGGAGTCTGGGAAAAGAGCCAATAGCCAATTTATGTCTAGTTAAGAGTACTGAAAAATAGTACTCACTTCAGAGCGCTGTAAAACCCTAGCTACTGACGTAATTAAAAAATGTTGTAAATAAAAATTGTTCCTCGAAAAACAATCTACAAAAATTGTCTGATATAATTTCTTCCTAAAATGATAAAAAAAAAATTATCGAAAAATATAAATAGCTCTAATTTCTGAACATTTTCACTTATAACTTTTTTATTTATAGTTCTACGACAAAAAGTTACTGGACTAAAGTTGTAGAGAATTTAATTTGCAACAAATAATTCTAACAATGTTTTTTTATCAGATAAATAGTTTAAGTGATATATCGTAAAAACCATTTCAACCACTATTTTCAAGATGGCGGCCGTGGGACAAGGGTGGCGACCCCACAAACTTGGTTTTAGCTTTACACTGACCTCCCCTACACATCCAAAAAATAAAATTGCGTCCTCTAAAAAACTTAAGATTTGGCCTAAAAAATGTAACATTTCAATGGAATAATTATATTTGATACCAAGACCGCTGTCAGCATCAGTGACAACGGTCTTTTCGACACGTTGAATTTAATTTTGAGATTTTAACACTTGTTACACTTTCGAAAATGATAGCCAGAAAAATTTGAATTCCATGAACACTTTTTCTCTATGGTTAATAAAATATGCCTTTATTGTAAAAATGAAGTAAAAATGTAGTAAATCGAATAAAAAATTTAAGTATCAAAACACAACATTAACCATATTATGTCATAATTATAAGATTATTTATATAAAAAGAGTTAATATCATTCCAAAAAATACGTCGCATTTTGATTATAAATTGTTAAGATTGCTGACACGTTATAAATTATAAATTCTCTACTACGTCTCCTATTCCACACAAATTTCTAATATAATAAGCACAAAATATATAATCCTATAATGGAATATGACAGTCCGTACCTACAATTTCATTGCACAGCATTGCAATGACCGGCGCGCTCGAAACTTTCCCATCAAAAACTTTAATTGTATCAGCACGGTTGAGGCAACTAAAAGATAAAGTTTTAGGAAATTCAGATGACATCGAAATTTAAATATATGAAGCCCCAAATGAATAGACCAGATTTAATTGAGTTTTTCAATTAGAGTTGATTGTTTCTCACCTCTCGTCGCCTTTTTGTAAAAACGATTCTTCAAAAACTAATTTCACTCGTTCGTGCTTTCTGTGAAGTTTGATTGTAGAAATATAAATAATTAAAGATATTATTACATTATATTGATATAGATAGTACCTACTCGCTTATTTCATTAATATTATTAAAAAAATAAAGTACCTTGCATTGAAATGATAATAACACTGCGCATTGCGATGGTAACTGGAGGGATACCTCGGGCTATAAAATCTGCCATGGCTTGGTTTGTTCAAATGCGAATTAAAAACATAGTCGCACTCCGAATCGGCTACCAAAACTCCGTCCGTCTCGAAATTACCTTCGACAAGACAAACAATTTAAACCAACAATACGAAACATAAATTAGAAATTTCAGAAACTTCCAATAAACTGCCAAAGTATTTGGAAAAAACTTGAGTAAATATTCTTCACAAATTAAAACTAATTAATTGTTATTCAAGTTAATTAGAATTTTTCGGACTTGTGAAATAATTAATTGCCCGTTTAAGATCAATTTGTGAAGCTAAAATATTAGGCTTTTATTGAATTCCAAGAATATTATAAATTTTTACTTTTCACCGGGATATTTCTTAGGATTTCGTCTAGCAAAAGTGTTTAATAGCTTATTGAACAATCGAATTTTTTAATCTATCTTTGTTTTTATTGTTCAAAATTATTGTGCTTTGACGTGCTATTTAACAAAAATAAATATCAATACAATTTACAATTTCAAGTAAAGTTTGTTAAGTAAGCTAGGATAGACAAAGCTACTAATAGGTGTTATATTATTTAAAAGCAAGTTAAGAAATCGGTTTCCTCGTCATATCATAATTTTATATCGCCTTATAATACGCATTTGCAAAAGAGTGCTTTTATACATATGAAAAACTGATCAAAAATAAGCAAAGAATAAATGAAACTTACGTCTATCTATAAATTTGTAAGTCCCAATGAAACCTGTAGCATTTGACTCCTTTTCACCACTATTTAGCTCCAGGATCAATGCTGATCCATGGGAGTATAACGCTGGTGGGGCATCATTTCTATTACCACATAGCACTCTTGACCATTTCGAGTACTCATTGACTCCAGGGATACCAGGCGGTCCAGGGCCGTGGATGTCCACTTCGGAATATACTTTTAAGTAGTCGCCGTGGGTGCAACTGAAAAAAGAAGGATAATTTAGGCAAATTGATTGAATGTATTTTTTTGAAGATACAATTACTTTTTTTTTGTTTACTCTTTATGTGAGGTGTTATATGAAATAAAATTATATTTTTAATTAAATGTCAGTTTTAATGTAGCCACTAATTTACTAAGTTAGATAAAGATAGTTATATTTTCTCAAATAATAATACTGTTAATTCTTATCTATGTATAAAATTCTAAACGAATACATAAAATTAATCTTAGATTTTTAATAATTTTGGAACGCCGTTTACGATTTAACATCCATTTAATTTAAACGAACGTTCTAACGTTCAGTTTGAAGTTAAGAGCATTCAGAATCGCGTTTCACGTACATTGCGGAATCTTTAATTTCAGGAAACTATTTTGGTAAAATAAACGAGGTATTTAGTTTGAACAAGTAATTTAAATCACGTTGGATAAATGTGTTTATAATTTTAAAGAAAATAATCTATAAATCAATCCTAAAAAAATTGAAAATACTTTGCATTTTTTAAATAAATATTTATCAAGAAGCTTTTTAACCCACAGCTGTTTATCTATGCAAGTCTCACATAACAGTATTTTGCGATGTCGAAAAGATCCCTAAAGAATTTTATAACCCCAAAGTGTGTCAGAGCGGAGAGCAAAATTTTATTCCCACTGGATAAACTATGTTTTAGAGACGTTTCCCTCGTGAAAAATAAGTCACTGAAAGTTTAAGTGGGTCTCGGTGTTCAGCGGCGTCACTCGTCACACGGCTTTTTCTTAACAAACATTATAGAATTTCTTTAAACCGACGTTTTAAAGGACCCTTCGTTTTATTTAAGCGTCTTTGGTGTATGTTGACTGTATGTTTTGCGAGCGTGAATGTTATAATTAGGTTATTTGTGCTGTGCTGCTTAGAGGATACTTCGTATGAATGAAAATAAAGAAGAAATTGTATGCTTTGAATATTATAATGTGGATGTATGAATGGAATATGGATGTTTGAATTTTTTTAATAAATACTGAATAGATTTGCCAGAAATGTGACACAAACAAATTATGCTCAGAACTAAAAACAAAGGGACTTAATCTAGATATTATCCTAATATGACAAAAGAA
>CAJQZM010005355.1:0-18219 GCA_907164665.1 Colias nastes | reverse complement strand
CGGTGAACTTGAACGTCGCCATGGAGCGGCGCAGCTGATCGGCCTCACCGGGTGTAAAACCGGCACATTTGATCGCCACCTGCATGGCCTGCTCCTGAAACAGCGGCACGCCCAGTGTCTTTCCCAGAATCTGCCTGAGTTCCGGCTGCGGGTAATCGGGCTCTTCAATACCCTCGCGCCGACGCAGATAGGGATGCACCATATCGCCCTGTATGGGGCCGGGGCGCACGATAGCCACCTGAATCACCAGATCGTAGAAGGTTCTGGGCTTGAGACGCGGCAGCATGGACATCTGGGCGCGGCTCTCGATCTGGAATGTGCCCAGCGTGTCGGCGCGGCGTATCATGGCATAGGTTGCCGGGTCTTCGGGCGGTACGGAGCCCATATCGAGCTGGCGAATGCGATGCTCGGCCAGCAGCTCGAAACCGCGACGCAGACAGCCCAGCATACCAAGCCCCAGCACATCGACCTTCATGAATTTGAGGATATCGATATCGTCCTTGTCCCAGACGATGATCTGACGATCTTCCATCGCAGCGGGCTGGATGGGCACGAGTTCGTCCAGCCTGTCGCGTGTCAGCACGAATCCACCCGGATGCGTGCCGAGCTGACGCGGTATCCCCACCAGTTCGGAAGCCATGCGCAAGGTGAGAGCCAGACGCCGGTCTGCGAGATTGAGATTGAGCTCTGCCGCACGCGCCTTGAGCTGCACCGGATCGCCCAGAGAAGAGGCGAGATATTTGGACAGGACCCCGAGCAGATCCTCGTTCAGTCCAAGCACCTTGCCGGTTTCGCGCAAGGCTCCCTTGGGGCGATAGCGCATGAGGGTGGCACATAGCGCCGAATGGCTGCGGCCATAACGGCGATAGATCCACTGGATGATTTCCTCACGACGGTCGCTCTCGAAATCGACATCGATATCGGGCGGTTCACGACGCTCTGCAGAAATGAACCGCTCGAACAAAAGACCGGAGCGCACAGGATCGATGGCCGTAATGCCCAGTACGTAACAGATGGCCGAATTGGCGGCGGATCCACGCCCCTGACAGACGATATCGAGCGTACGTGCCTGACGGACGATACTATGCACGGTCAGGAAATAGGGGGCGTAATCGAGAGAACCGATCAACTCCAATTCGTGAGCGATCTGTTTTCTGACGGCCTCGTTCGCCCCCGCAGGATAGCGACGCGGCAGAGCCTCGTGCACCAGCCGGGCAAGCGTCTGCTGTGGGGTTTCGCCAGCCCGATCCGTCTCCTGAGGATACTGGTAGCAGAGATCGTCCATCGAGAAGCGACAATGTGCCTCGATCTCGGCGATACGGGCGAGCGCCTCCGGAAAGGCTTCATAAAGCCGGATCAGAGAGTCTGGCGATTTGAGTGCACGATCGCCATGGATTTCGCGCCTGTCGCCCAGCATATCCAGTGTGCAGTTTTCGCGAATAGCGGTCACCACATCCTGCAGCACATGACAGCGCGCTTCATGATAGAGCACATCGCCCGTCACAACACTCGGCACGTTGCAGGACGCAGCCAGAGCCTCGAGCGCCTGAAGTCGCAACAGATCGCCCGGTGCACTGCGATGCGAGAGCCCGCAATAAACAGGCTGTCCGGTTGAGGTGCCCGTGCGGGCCAGATACTGAAGCTGCTGTTGCGCCTGCTCATCAGGCAATCCCGGCAGCAGAATGAGAACGAGTCCCTGTGCCCCCTGAAGCAGATCGCCCCAGTCGAGCGAAAAAACCTCACGCGCACCCCGACGATGCCCCAGTGTCAGCAAGCGGCATAATGAGCCCCATCCTGGCCGGTCGACCGGATAAGCCAGAAGTGTCGCTCCATCGAGCAGATCCAGCCGACAACCGGGCAAAAGCCGTATCCCGCTTTGACGCGCAGCATCATGAGCCCGCACCATACCTGCTACCGAATGACGATCGGTCAGGGCGAGGGCCCTGTGCCCCTGTCTGTGGGCGACGGAAAACAGATCGTGCGGTGCGCTTACACCGCGCAGAAACGAATAATAGGATGTGACATGCAGCGGGGTCGTCATGACCCCTCCCCTTTCACCGGATCATGAGGGTGATGATGGCCGCTCGTATCATGAGGCATGGCATCGGCACGCTTCATGAGCACGAAACCGCAGCGCGCCAGATGGGCAACCAGTCGTTCTGCCACAAGGGTTGCCATCAGCTCATCGGCATCATGCACACGACGACGTCCGTCAAAACGCAGCGCATGGGTCAGGGCCTCGGCAATTTCACCAGGCTCGGCAGGACGCATGGTCGCGCGGGAAAGGAAATCCTGCGTCATCAGAACAGCCCATGCACGAACCAGGCACCATCGCCCGACCAGACATGATGGCCGTCCCCCCGACGGAACAGCCAGAAGCGATCGCCTTCTTCAGTCTCCACAATCCAGTAATCGCGTATGGCGCCTGCCTGTGAGGGATGCTGCCACCAGGCACCGTGCAGACGCTCCGGCCCTTCTGCGCCATGAATGTTCAGCGTCTGCCCCTGCCAGACAAAACTGCACGGCGTTTCATCCTGCGCCAGACGCGGCGGTGCGATGGCACGGGGCGGTGCAAAAAGCCGGGTGGGGCGCGGCCAGTCCGGCAGCACCCCCGCTTTGGTGGATACGACCAGACGCTGCTGTGCAGCTTCAGGGAAAGGCATATCGGTGGTGCCCGGATAATAGACAGCATGCAGACCGGGCCGGTTATGCAGACGCTCCGCCAGCAAGCCGAGAATGGCTGTATTTTCTTGCGGTCTTGTCTCTGCAAGATCGCTTTCCGTCACGGCAGAGCAGAAGCGCTCGGTCTGCTCTACCTGCAGAATCATGCACTCTATACCAAACCCCGGATCGATCGTTTCGACCTGCTCGCACAGCAGACGATGCAGGTGCGCGGGATTATTGACCGGTTCGGAAGTGCCAACGCGAACCGCCTGGGTGATGTGATCGACACGATGGCAAATCAGATCGACCCGACGGGCACCCATTCCTTTTTCCTGCAGTAAAAAGGCAATTTCCTGCACAAGAACCTGAATGACATGCACAATACTTTCTGCTGTGCCAATCGGTTCAACCAGATGACGTACTGACCGCAATGCAACGAAAGACGGTTCGAAACGAAGCGGTTCTTTTTGCCTGCCCAGCGCGTAGTCGAGCTGACGTGCAGGCACCACACCGAAGCGACGCGTCAGAGCCGACCGTGGCACACGACGCAAATCGGCTACACGGACAATACCGAGCCTATGCAAAAGATCGCATTCTTCCTGCCCCAGACGCAGTGCCTCAACAGGAAGCGGATCAAGTGCCTGTTCGATCCCTCCAGACGGAACTGCCAGAAGGGAAACCCGGTCATAACGGGCCAGGGCATTAGCAGCCCCAGCCGTATCGGCCAGAGCGACCCGCACGGTATGGCCCTGCTCTGCCAATGCCGTATCTATGGCAGACAGCATGGTGCTTTCCCCACCGAACAGATGTGCACAACCTGTGGTGTCGATCCATAATCCGTCTGGAGGATCGATCGATACGAGAGGGGAAAAGCGACGACACCATTCAGCCAGCTCGAGCAAGGCCTCTGAAGCGCGTGCCGGACACAGGGGCTTTGATACCAGATCCGGCACGAGGCTACGTGCCATAGCCAGCATCTGGCCTTTCTGAACACCGCAGTACAGAGCTGCTTCGTTGGCCGCCAGAACTTTCCGCTGCTGGCCTTCACGCCCATACAACACCAGAGGCAGGGTTGGGTCGCGATGCGGATGCGCCTTGTGCCAGAGCGTTGTGTGCCAGTACGGCAGCCAGAGGGAAAGAAGACGGCGTGACATGATCCGTTCCGACCCTCCAATGCAGGGTATCGCCGCCACGATGCCGCAGCAAAGCAAGTGAAAGACCTTCGGGGAAAGGCAGAAGAGCGCGGCATCCCAGTCTGACCGGCGCAGAAGGCGCTGCGGCGATACGCCACCGGGTCCAGCAGGCGCTGGGCGGCACAATCTGTTCATGACGATGAAGCAGAAAGCCGGTCACACCGAAGGCCTCTCCCGCCAGAGCCAGCCGACGCGAAGCCGTCAGGGAAAGTGGCATGGACATATCTGCAATGACGGCGAGTACGCCCTGACTGCGCAAGACATCTTCCACCGTTGCAGCCATGCGTGCCGGATCGACCTCAATGCAGAGCAGGCGCTCTGCTGAAAGACCCGCCTGACGCAGGCCATTCAGGATCGGCGCCTCGCCCGGTGACGTAACCCAGATAACCGGCCCGGCTGCATGAGAGAGCACATGCGCAATAAACTGCGTTGGGCGGGCACAAAGAACACGATCATGTCCGTTTCCCAGAAATTCGTGGAGCACGCCGCGACGCAGCCCTCCTTTGAGGGCATTATCGACCAGAGACAGACCAGTCTGCAGATAAAGCGCTTCGAAGGACCCTCGATAACGTTGTTCAATACGCGCAACGCTTTTGCGCAGCATCGCCATATCCGATCTGTCATCCATGATGGTCCTCCTTCAATTCCGCCCGTATCATACGAACAAAACGAGAACAACCACCAGAGTTTCAGAGATTTCCCATGCTGCTTTCCAAGATAGGAAACATTACGTCGGGTTGTTTTTTGAAATCAGCACCTTGTTCAGGGAACCAGGACGCGCGGAGCTTCCATCAATGCCAAATTTTTAATGTAACCCATTTGAAGAAACCTGCTGTGCCCGAAATGGTTAGAGCCGTCGTGACATCAATAAAAAGGACATGAGTCGCGTGATCACCCTTTATCTCTGGGTTATTCTAAAGCTCGTTATCGGCTTTACCCTGATCATTTCCTATCTGAATGTCACAGGTCGCAACCAGATTGCCATGATGACCTCGGTCGATCTCGTCGGGAATTTTATTCTGGGCGGTGTCGTGGGAGGTATTCTCTATAACGACAAGCTTCCCATTCTGCATTACATCGCCTTGTTGGTTCTGTGCATCGCCCTGATGGCACTGTTCAATGCGCTCTCACGCAAAATTCCCGGCCTGCGCAAACGCACGATTGGCGAGCCCATTACCATTATCCGTAATGGACGTTTCCTGATCGAGAATTTCAAGGAGAACGCCAGCCGTATTGATATGAAAGATATCGCCACGGCCTTGCGCATGCAGAACATTTTCAGCTTCGACGATATCGATTTTGCCCAGATTGAAACCACAGGCCATGTCAGCGTCATCATGAAGGAAGAGGCCAAAAAGCCGTCGCGTTTTCTGGTTCTCCGCGGTGAAGTACTCGAGGAGGAACTCAAGACGCTCGAACGAAGCGAGGCATGGCTGAAAACCGAACTGCTCCGGTTAGGCCTTGACGATCTGGAACAGATATTTCTGGCCGAATGGGTTGGCGATCATTTGCTGGTGGTCACTACGGATGGAGTTGTACATAATAGTATCAAACTCCATAACTAAAGTTCCTCTCCTATTGAAAGTCCTTCCGGACATTCACGGATGGGCGTTTCTGCGCAGTATGAGACTGCCCGTAGCAATGTGTATTATGGCTTCGGAAACATCGACGCGCTGCTCGTAATCCCGCACGAGATGTCACCAGCGGATCCATCCGAATTGTCCGCAGGCGTCATAGACCGTGCAAAACGGAAACCCGCGCATCAGGCTGCGAAGCCGCCAATAAACCGCCTGCTAGGAGCCCAAGAGGATTAACAGCTTTCGAGACTATCTATTCTACCCATAACGACATGAAGGGGTCATTATCTCATTCTCAGGATAATGACCCCTTCAATAAATCAAGCAGAGTTACGGTACTGATTTGCCTGAGACGCACGAACCAACCATCGCTCGATAAGAGCCGTGCAAATTACAGGTTAGAGCAATCTCGGTTATCGCGAACGGTTTCGCCCAAACAGCCCATTCATCCGCACCCCAACCGTAGAGATAAGTTTATCTGTCCAGCTTCTGTTATCATTCCTATGTTCTTGTTCTTCAATGATATGGCGATGCTGAGATACGGGCACTTTCTCGACGATCTCTCCAACTATTTTTTCACCAGTATCGGCTTTGAGCGAGATCTTTTTGATACAACCCGAAAAATCACCAAAGACAGTCAATCTGAACTCGACGGCCTTTCGATCTGCAGGCAGGCTGAACCTGAACTCGCTCTTTTCATGTATCGTGGACAAACTGTCCTCAATACTGAAAAGGCCCTCGTTATTCTTGGCCCAATCGGATGAAATATCAACTTGCAATTTTTTGAAGGATGTCTCGGCATCATACTCCAAAGAAAGGATGTAATCCCCCTTGAGCAAATCTACAAACGGTCCATAGAACACCCGACCAGCTTCGCCTTTTTTGACGACAATCCCTGTCGACAGCAACTTGCCGACCTGATCAACGACAATGCAGGGATTTTCCGGGAGCCATTCATATTGTTGTACATCCTCAACAACAAAGCTTCTTAGCGCCCCTTCAAAGTCACCAAAAACACTCAATCTGAACTCCAGAGATAGCGCTTCTTCCGGAAGGCTGAAAAAGACGCTTTCATGGTCACGCTCGACGACAGTGTCATAGGCGCGTTCGTATTCTCCAACGGGAGGCCGCCCACCACCGCGAGAAATGTCGAAAAATACCTTCTTATACTTAGTATCTTCAGTGAAATTCAGTGTGAGTTTATAATTCCCGGGCGGGAGATCTACGTAGGGTCCATAAGTAACACGCCCGCTCTGACCTGCACGAACAAGGATGCATCCATCTTCGAGAGTGCCGACCTCATCTATGACCACACTCTTATCCAAAGGAGTCCATACATGCTCCTTCTCACTATATACTTTTTTCGCCTTCCAGATTTTGCAGTAATTGTTAGCCCCAGTGACACCTAGCTCACTTAGATCACCAGCATTGAGCTTGTTGCGCATAGCGACAAGCGTTCTCTCCGGAGAAACGTATACGACATTCTGCTGCTGTCGCTCCGGTGTCAGATAGCGCACTTCTCCCAAAAACTGATCGTCAACCTGTGGAGTATTCTCCCGCTCCAGCATCGCAGCAGCAAAGCTCTTGCCTAGCAAAGGACCAGCGGTCGGGTAATGGTCATGGGTGCCGTAAAATTCGTCACGGCAGTTTTGTACGATTGCATTGATAACCAATTCCCATTCTCTGCGCTTTGGCAGAGACCAGAGAATACTTGTCTGGGTTAGCGCCCAGCACTCCATCCCATCGTACATTTCCCGAAAAGCCGCCACACCATGACTTTTAGGAACATTCCAGGGCGTGAGCATTTTGATCGCCAGGTCGAAATATATACCGCCGTGTACGTACATCAGACAGTAGCGCGCCAGATCACACTTATAGGAATACGGCTTTAGCTGATCGAATGCCCACAAGACATCACGATCAAGCTCTTTACCTATGAACTCCCGGAGATCGTCCCCACCCCAAAGCTTGTATTTAGCATCGGGATAAAAATCACGGGCGATCTGAGCATGATTTTCCAACATACCCGGCAGTTTTTGCGGCGTTTTGAAATCGTCCACAATAAATACCTGATGGAGCCAATCAATTTTCTGAAATTCGTTAGACATATCTTATTCCTGCCTGCAGCGCGTAAGCCAATCAAAGTGCGATCAATTGATACTCAAGTAGTGTTCCGAAGAAAAAACGACTAGTCTCAAGGCGGAATTCAACCATTTCTTTATCTTCTGCAATACTGAATGGCACAACCAACATGTTCGGCTGTTGCATGTCCCCAAATTTCTTGGCAACGCGCGCAAAAGCAACGTGGTCAGATCCTGCCGCAAAATCGATAATCACCTTGTTGAACCATGTATCGGCTGAGAAATAGATCTTCAGTTGGTAAGAGCCAGCATTCAGATTTACATAAGGACCGTAGGTAACACGTCCCTTTCTCCAACGTCTTATACGTATGCCAGCGTTCGTACGAACACCCCCGATGACCTGGATAGCCGTATTTTGGGAATCCCACGTAGTGGTTCTGATTTCCCTTATCGAGAATGAGACGATTGCTCCGGCGAATTTACCGAGATTATGAACGATGAACTCGATATTTTCCTGATTTTCGTCGAGATCTACAGGAAACGAAAAAGCGCCCTCTGACGATAACTGAGACGATTGGACGATAACTGTCTTCAGAACAGCTTTTTGACCTCGTGCCGTCAGATCGACACGAACGCGATCGAACTCACTGCCCTGCGTGAATTTGACCGAGACGACATGATGACCGGCCTGCAACGGCGCATGTGGCCCAAAAATCTGGGGGTGCCCATGATCGCTGCTCAGAACGATCCCTTTGTCAGACAGGATCGCGCCGTTGCTGATCTTGATGGACATATCGTCTGCGCTCCATAAGCGGGTCTCCTCGCCGTAGATCGAGCGGTTATTCCACATGACATTATAGTTGTTCGAGCCATTCAGGCCCAGATGTACGAGATCTCCAGGAAGCCTTTTAGATCTGAATCCGATGACAGTCCCTTCGCGTGAAACATAGGTCACATTGAGCATGTCTGAGTCTGGAGTCGCACATCGACACTCGCCAACGAACTGATCGTCAGCATCGGGGGCCAGCCATCTCTGCGTCATCACAGCAAGGAAAGCACGCCCCAGAGGTACAGGCCCGGTTGGATAAAGAGGATTCGATCCGTAATATTTTTTATCGCAATTATAGACAATGCGCTCGATAGCAGCGGCGAACTCAGGACGCTCCGGGAGAGCCCAGAGGACGCCGGTTTGCAAAGCCGACCAAGCCGGAGATGAGAAGGACACATCTCGGAATGCTGCAACTCCTTTCTCGGTCGGGATCTGCCAGGGCTTCGTCAGATGCACACCCAAATCGACGTACAAGCCGCCAAAAAGATATAACAGCGCAAAGCGTCCGAGATCGGCTTTATAGGAATACGGTTTCAGCGTGTCGTATGCCACCAGCACTCGAGCGTCGAAATTCTCCGCTATGAGATTACGAAGTTGGTTGCCGCTCCATAATCTGTGCTCAGCATCTGGATAAACGGAACGCGCGGCATCGATATTGCGTGCCAGTTCTGACGGGATTTCGTCTGGTATCTCACCATCATCCACTATCATGATCTGATGAAGTTTTGTAATTTTATGATATTCAGACATTTAAAATAAGTAACCCGCCGCTGTTGAAGGAATAAACAAGAATTCTAGACAGTACTATTCCTATAGGACCCGCAATTGGACTTTTCAATACCATATACAAACGAAACTGCCCGCTCCACACTTTCGCTCATAAGGATCAGTATCTATGATAGGATTCGATCCCGTCCTGTACACTATCGCAATCATGAGCCTTGCCGTCGCGCAATAGAACACATCTGGTGCAGGAGTCTCTTACGAACTCCATATTGTGCGACACGATTATCAGACTTCGATCTTCGCGTTTCTCGAAAAGTTCCCGGTGACACTTTTCGGCGAACCGGGCATCGCCGACCATGATAACCTCGTCGATCAGATAGCATTCAAACTCGATCGCAAGGGAAAGCGCAAACGCGAGACGTGCTCTCATACCGGACGAATAGGTTTTAACCGGCTCAAGCAGCTGCTTTCCGAGCGCGGCGAATTCATCCACAAACTCTCTTGTCTGCGGATAATCCTTCTCATAGATGCGGCAGATAAATCGCAGATTGTCCAGCCCACTGAGGCTACCTTGGAATGCTCCAGTGAACGCCAATGGCCACGAGACGGACATATCGCGCTCGATACGGCCGGCTGTCAGGTAGTCGACACCCCCTATCAGGCGCAACAGGGTCGACTTTCCAGCACCGTTATGACCAAGAATCCCGAGCTTTTCCCCACGTTCAACAGTGAGATTGACGCCATTGAGAACTCTTCGAATACCTCCGGTAGTATGGAAATCCTTCGTCACGTTGATGCATTTCAACATATCATGCTTGCCTCGACCTAGACGATCTCAAGGTGCTTGCGCACGTTTGCTGTCAGGATAATACCGATAAGCAGCAGGAGGCCGGTTATCCAGGAGTCGAAAAATACGTCGTAGTGAACATTTGCGCCCATGCCAAACTGTCCGCCTCGTATCATCTCTACGTTGTGCACCATTGGAGAACACAGGAGTATCCATTGATACTTTATAGGGACCCAGCTGACCATTATGAAGGCGCCAGTAACTGGAAGAGCCAGATAGCTGAATATTCCGACGACCTTCTCAACGAAATCAGAGAGCTCGCTCAACGAGGCCGCAAGGAGCGCCGTTGCGAAACAGAACAGGCTTTGGAAAAACAATCCAAGGAATAACAGACCGAAATCCTGTGGGGGCTTCATGAAACCAAACAGAATAGCCCCGATCGTCACCACCACGCCGGCCATGATGGTCCCGATAATTTCGAGAAAGGACCGTGCGGTTATGATATCGAATGGCGTTACCTGCCTGTGGAACAGTAGGCTCCCGTTGGCCTCATAGGCCTTCACGGCTCGACCGAGACAGTGTCGCCACATGGTTAGGGGCACGTATCCCGTGACAACGATCGCAGTCATCGCAAGTCCATGCTCACGGGCGGGTCTGATAGCAGTCCAGAGAATCGCCACACCCGCACAGAACATGATCGGCTCGCCGATAACCCACAGAAATCCGATATTTTCGCGGCCATAACGTGTATGAATCTCTCGCAACACGAGAGCATGTATGACTTTGAACTGCAAATAAAAGCACTGCCAAATAGAGTACTTCTTCGAATGTTGGGTACTCATGTGATCTTGTGCTCCCGTGCTCCTGCAACGAGTAGCTTGATCATCACGTACAACCCGTATGTGCAGAATATTGAGATTGCCATGACGTAATATACCGGCGGATATTCGGGATAGTCGGGCTGATCCGGCTTCGTCACTTCTTCCAGGAAAACCATCTGACGATTTGCCTGTGCTTTTGCGGCCTCCAGGGAGGCAACTTCAGACATCAATACCTTCTCGAGCAACTGCCTCTGTATAGACAGGGTATCGAATTCCGTAAGCTTGGGAACGAGAGACTCCGTCCCTCCGGTGAGACGAGATCCTGCCGTTTTCAGCTCATGCTGCAAAACGGAAATCTGCTGCTCATACACCTTTATCGTTGGGCTTTCCGGGGATGTGAGACGCATACGATCAAGCCGCATCTGAGTAGAAAGCAGCATTGCCTGTAAAGCATACTGGGTTCCGACAAGCGGAGCCGTCTGCTTTTCAGGATCGATTATCGCATTCGTATCGCGGAAATTAGCCATACGCTCCTGCAGCTTTTTCAGCTGCGCGAGTGTATTTGTGACTTCTTTTTGTGCTGCACCGATAAGATTCTGACGCTGCCGATCGTTGATCTCGTTAATCAAACCCTCAGAAGCCGTGATCAATGCCGTCGCTATGCGCTTGGAGTCACTGGCACTAAAGGTCCGTACTCTGAGTACGGACAGGGATGTTTCAGCGTCAACCTGCGCTTTGATATGCCTTTTATAATATCTGTAAAAGCTTTCGTGATCTGTACGCGAATACCAATTCGGATAACGCGCCATGAAATCTGCATTTTTTGGATCGAATACCTTTGCAAGACCTTCTTTCTGTATAAGAAGGTTCATTGCATCACGCGAGGTCATGTAGTCCTGTACCGCAAAGGTATTTTCGCTCGTGATACTCTCTCCACCAACCTGAAGGAGCATGGAAAGAGAAGTCCCGTTCTGACTGCGCTCGCTTCTGACCATGAAATGCGCTTCGGAAACGTATTGCGGGCTAGCAATACAAGTCAGGTAGATGAATAGGAGAATATTAGGAAGGATCACGCAAAGTGTCAGATCGGGTCTTTTTCTAAAGAACGCGAGGACAGGCATAATTATATTTTTGCGCGTACGGGGCTGAGGCGTGTATCCCTCTATCCCCTGCCCTGCTGGCTGATCCGACATTGATGACCTTTCTGCTCAATCTATAGAGTGTCTGATAACAGATACTGGAAGTTTCGGCTCGACAATCTGGCTACTGCCTGCAACAAACAATAGTCATTCACACTAACTTGCGCCTCCCCCATTGGGATACTCGGCGCAAGTCGATCGGCAGCCAGGCTACGAAGATCAATGCGATGAACCCGAAAGGTCACCGCCCACCTGCGTCTTTTCCCTCAACACTCCGACGCCGCGACGTCCGAAAATTTCGATTTTTTGATAGTGAAGGTAGTCTTCAAGCGCAAGCGATCTGATGCGCAAATGCTGCGTCCTGAGCCCACCTTCGGGTCGCCATATGAAAGGCGTGCCGTCGATTCCGCCGAACATATCGTGATTATCTTTGCGAAAGACGGTTTTCCACTGCCGCCCTTCGAAGATCTGAATCGTAAACCTGAGCCCACGCTCGGAAGCATCGTCGATCCGGTTGTAAATACGAATTTCTTCGATCTCCGCGTTTGCACCCAAATCAACCTTCCACCATGGATTATCCTCAAGATCGGTATGAAAAGCGAAGAATTCGTACAGAATGTCCTCGACGGCACGGGCCGAATCTTCCTGGGTCGTTTTACCGGCAGCGTGCTCCCAAACGGAGCTTTGATCCGTCGGTCGGTTCAAGGCAAGATCCACACACCCCGAAGGTGCCGGGAGCGTTCCACGCTCCTGGATGCGAATATGAGATCGCCTCATAACCGCCTCGAAATTCCAGTCTCGCTCCTCAAGACCATATCTGGCAATGACAGGCCGCAGTCGGCTCCTGACGTTTTCAGCTCGGAACGGGAGAGAAAAATCCAGAAACAGATCCAGCAGCTGTCCCAGATAGTTTTCTGAGGTCCCCTTTTTCAGATGGGCCGCCACCAGGTGACCAGCCCCTTTGATCATCAAGACCGGATATCCCTCCAGGGCGTACACGCCTGCATGCGGGGCATCCTGCCACTGGCGTGCACCGAACATCAGCACCGATGTTTCGCGCGCTGCTTCACTGTCCGTATCGAACGCCCAGAATTGTGGTGTCTGGTCATTCTCCCAGCCAGCAGCAAAATTATTGTATGGGTATCCGAAACTGTAGAGAGGAGAGAATGCAAGCGTACGATCAATGTTATCGCAGTACCTGGGAAATAGGAGTGCCCCGGATCCGCCCATCGACTCTCCAAGAACCGCCACGTTTTTATAAGCGCTTACCATATCGGCAGCCTTACGAAACATGTCTTCCGCCTCTGGTTCCTGGTACCATGACGAATAACGATCCCGGACGAACAGCATGGATATTCCATACCGTCGAAGCGATCCCTTGAACTCTTCAATTGGGCCAGCTAGACGCGCACCCGCCGACGCAAACACAACCACAATGCTATCTGTTCCCGAGGGATAGTAGGACAATGTATATCGGCCAATCTGCTCGATAACGGCGTTGTCGTTGTCTTCCATCATACTGCCGACCCTAGGAAAGTGGTGTTTGCTACTTGCAATAAAAAATTACAAAAGAAACATACCTAACGCATTCTCCCGCAGACTTACAGCCGCAAATTGTGTCAATCTTTAGGTTGCTACACTTTGTAGGCGCTTGCACAATAAATACAAATCCTACGCGTTCTTAGTATAACTATAGGCAGAATATCAGAAAATAGGTCCCTGGAAACTATCATCAAAATTTACTGAGTATTTGTTTTGATGACTGCACAACAGTATTGCAGTACATATTCCGAACAAATTTTGGTAACTCCCTTCATCACATGGATCGTGAGCGTTGTTACCTCTCACGCAACATCACAATCCATGCTCGATTCACTCGCTTACCTAGCCATATAACCAGCGGTAATGCCTGGCTGAACGATCGTACTGATGAGAGCAAACAGCTTATAGAATTCGTTAGACTTGGAGTTGGAGAAGTAGAGAAGGTCCTTATCGCGCATCACAAAGCGCTGCGCGAGGAAGTAATTACCGGCGTTCATCATATCAATCTGATAAACGACAGGCGTTACCGTAGCCGTATCCGAAACTGGCAATCCAAGCCTACGCACCACGTCATTGTTTTCATAACGCAGAAGGAAGACCCCGTTCGGATCGGCACGACCATCCGAAGGCCCCCCCGCCCGCGCGAGCGCCTCTGCCAGAGTGAGCTCAGGAACATTGAAAGGAACCTCGCTTACCTTTCCAGCGGCGCCGAACACCGTAAACGCGCGCGGCTTATACATGACGTTGATTCGGTCGCCAGGCCTGATCTGTATATTCTCAGATGGATCATTCACCGGCAGTGTCATCGGAACACGCACGACGTGCTCGCCACGTATAATCTGGATAACAGAATCTTCAGGGGCATGCACTGTACCCTGAGCGAGCGCAACGATATCCAGCAACCGCTCTCGCGAGGGCGAAAGAGAAACACGACCCGGCCGTTTCACATCGCCAAAGATCAAGGCAGAATTCGTGACGCCCTGTATCAATCGGACGATCACCTGCGGAGACTGGGATTTCCCAGTCAGTTTGCCTCGTATATTAGCCGCCACTGAGTCCGTAGTCTGATGCGAGACATTCATCGTGCCAATATATGGGACTGTTATAGTCCCGTTTGCGCTCACCACCAGTGGGGGTAAATTACTCAGCACCGTTCCGGCCTCTCCGCGTGCCTCGGCCGGCGTTGAACCCATCAATATCCCCGCTGCCGGAGGAGAACCTACCGCAGAGCCGGTCAGAGACTCGATGGTCGAACTCCCGCTAGCGTTACCGCCCGTACCGCCGAAGAGGGAGTTGCCAACCTCATAAATGGATATCTGGAGCGTATCCCCCGGACCAATCGCATCATTGGAGGAACTCGGAGCAGTGATGCTATTTAGCGCGGACAAGGGCGAAGGAGACTCGCTTTCAAGAAGCGAGACAAGATCGGCACTTATCTGAACGATACCAAAACCAAGCGTATTTTTTTTCGCGTCTTTTTGGGTTTTCAATATCTGCGTTTCGGTAGGCCCACTATTCGGAAGGGCTCCGCAGCCGGACAGGACGAGCATGGACGTGCCGGTCCCTACCAGCAATAGAGAACGCAACCTCACAACAGCCTCCAGATATCAACGTCGCTTCGACGCACATTAAATCACTTGGGGGTTTTGTGCCTGCGGAAAGTGGAGGCCTCCCCTGTGGGACGGGCCATTGATAGGCCGAATCATCGCCCCATGACAAGAGAACGGAAAAGAAAATTGTCCGAGACTTACTTGTACCGGAAATATCGCAACGCAAAAATACGTTACTTATTCAGGAGGGATTTGCACACATGTTCGAGACGTTTGCAGTATACATCTCCCGAGAACTGACTAAAACGCTCCGAACCTGCTTTTCTCAACCTTTCGCACAGATCATCATCACGATCCATCGCGTTAATTCCCCTCATGATACTTTGGATATCATAAGCGTCAACGATGTACGCCGCATCTCCAGCAACTTCACCCAAGCCGCCCTCAACTGAACATAGTACTGGGGTTCCTACACTGAATGCTTCCAGAGCAGGCAATCCGAAGCCCTCGGCAATTGAGGGAAACAGCAATGCTCTGGCATTTCGCAAGAGTGCCACAAGCGAGAATCTAGGCAGATAGTCGAGATGAAGGATGCGCCCCTGTTCGACACCACGCTTGAGAAAACGGAGTTCCTCCTCTGTTTTCCAAGCCATGGCTCCAACGATCACCAGGCGGCGCTTTACACCGCTTGCAAGAAATGCTTCGATCAGTCGGCCGATATTCTTTTTCGGCTCCAGAGATCCAAAGAAAATAAAATATTCATCAGGATCAAGCCCGAAGAGAGACTTTATTTCCCGTTTCTCCTCATATGTCTGCGTGTCATCCAGGACTGGAGGAAGTTCGGCAGTCTGATAAGTATTATAGACATTGCTGCGAGACGCAGGAAAAAACGAGATGATATCCCTCTTAGAAGCCTCGGATACCGTGATGATTTTATCTCCACTCCGACATATCGATCGGATTAGCCGATAATAATAAGTTTTGTTGTCAAGAGTCGTCTGAGGCAACGTCAAAGGGACGAGATCATGCAGCGTGTATACATTAACTGCGCCCCTGACCCGTATAGGTAGCGGATAGGTCCAGTGCATGATTTGCGGAGGATTAGGCAGGTCAATAACCAGAAATTTCCTTGTTCTTTTATAATATTTTGCCGCACGCTCAAATAAATCATTGCAGTTCAATATGATATTGTGCGGCGGTATTTTTCCGCCGGCATTACGAAGCTCTACCCTTCCGGAGAAGTCGATTGTATAGGCGGCATTAGCTTTTCTCGAAAAATGCTTTTTGAACCACTTCGGTGTCGGAAATCTGGCGGCCTTCCCGGCCTTCGCGCCCCCCAGTTTATCAAAAAACAATACTTCCTGCAGCGCTTTGGGCGCATTCTGCGGAACATCCAGCCCATATAGAATGTCAACCTTGTAACCGAGACCAGAGTAAGCCGCCGCAAGATTCCGGGCGTATGTTGCAACTCCGGTACCTTTAGGCAGAGCCAGATTGAAGCCATCTATGCATATCGACAGGCTGGACAAGTCAGAATACCCTTGGTCTGTTTTGCAGGCAGAGTATCGAATTTGTTAAATATCTCAAGAGGGCCGCTTTGCCTTATCCCTATTGTCAGCCCTCTGGAGAATGGACGTTTCCGGGAACGCACGTGCCCCTTCTGAAGACAAACATTTCATTGTTGTTCCAACATCCAGGCTTTGTCAGGTCTTGATCCGGTCTGCTGCATCGACGATGCAGATAACGGCCATGGAAAACGTAACATTGTTTCCGTTACTACCGTTAGGAGGAATGACCGGACGTGAGCTTCCGTTCCACAGGGCCTGACTCGCTGGCAGGATAAACGAAAGGGCGCCCTCCCGCCCGCGAGCGGCGACGCAGACTTTATCACCGAAGTCTCCACGCGAGCTGGCCGGGACTCACAATTGTCTTCATATCCGCGGGAGCCTCCCTTTTTTGCAGCCCCTTCCGTGTGATGTGTCCGAAACAATCATCAGCAAGCCATCAAACTTCAAGAGTGAACGTGCAATCATCTCTCGGATATCAGGCACAAATTATGATCATGCTATGCCGCCCCCAACACCGCGGCCCTGCTCAACTTGATCTTAATCATCGAACGACGATGACAAAAGAACACCCCTCGTCATCTTGCCTGATTTGCGTACTCACCCCTGATTACAATCTAGCTTATTGCAATCAGGTTCAGCTTCCGAAAAACAAGCAGTCAGGGATGCCCTTCGACTATCATCCGCGCTCGAAGGCCTGTAAAAATCCTTCGACGTTGTCACTCATGATCGATCGCATCCGTGATCGGACTTCTTCTTCGCTCCAGTCCCACCATCCGATCGACAGCAGACGAGCAATAGTCATCTCGTCAAAGCGGTATTTGATAATTTTCGCTGGATTACCTCCGACTATCGCATAAGGTGGTACATCTCGGGTGACTACGGCTCCTGTTGCGATAACCGCGCCAGAGCCAATCGTGGTGCCAGACATGATCGTAGCGCGGGCGCCTATCCATACGTCATGGCCAATCGTAACGTCACCCTTGGTATAGTGATCGTCTGTCGCTTCAGCGGCTTCTGGCCAAAACATGCTGATATCCTTGAATGGATATGTCGTAACTGTATCAAATCTATGATTGCCCAGTATTATGTATACTTCCTGTGCAATCGAGCAGTATTTCCCAATAAGAAGTTTGGCATATTTTTCTTCAATAACGATGGGGGATCCCGTTGCCCCATACGTATGATCTCCAATTTCCCAACCCCATTCCGCAATCTGGTAAGACAGAGAGTGTTTCAGGAGTAAAGGGAATATGTTGTTTCTCTTACGAATCATGGCACACTCTAAAAGCAGATCGGATATCGTTTGAAGGCTACCTTCTTCCTATATCCTTGCATTCCCTCCAATCGAGATTTTTTTGACTATGCTCGGCAGATAATCTGCCCGAACCTCGATATCGCTTACTGCACACATTACCGACGACACGTCTTCGATGTGGGTATTGAGGGTGATGTGGTGAGAGAGGAGATGCGAGCGATCGCCCGTCCCTGTCAGGGTAGGCGTGATGACCCGGTGTCCTTGGGCGTGCAGAATGGGCGCGACGTGGCGCCATACCCAGCCACCGCCATTCAGTCCGTGAATGAGGACTATGGGGAGTTCAGATAACATGATGCTGCACCCTGTACTTCCAGAACGTACCGGAATGCTCAGCTTGTCATGAGAGTATTGTTATCGGCAAGAGCTGTACCCTCCCCTGTTTCAGACGCAAAAAAGCCCGCTTGTTTAAGCGGGCTTGTGTTTGGTT
>CAJQZM010005347.1:0-13385 GCA_907164665.1 Colias nastes | reverse complement strand
GTTACCATACATTTTTTTTACACCAGCTTTGTTCAAACTTCAGTCCGTAAATTTTTAAAACGTATAATTTTACCTATTTTTTGATCTTATTTTGTTGTTGTTGTTAATTATGCTTGAGTATCATTTTAATTAGGAAGAGTTATGTATTCTTAATAACCTTGAACAAAAAAATAAGAATAAAATAAAAACAGAAATGGTAAAAGTTCATATTAAGCTTACGTGGATGATATTTTTATCAAATTTTGAAAATAAAGCATAAATCAAAAACTTTATGGTCTAGGACAATAAATTTTAGTATTTTTGTTAGATAATAAGTCCCTCTACTCCCCATAACCCGTTGGTCCACTACTTACGGGACACCCTGTATAATATCATCACGCTAAGACCAATAGCCGCGGAGCACAGCTAGTAACTTAGATTTTAGACTTTCTGACGAATCTCGATTGAGATTAATCAACTGAGCCGAAGACATCATAGAGTACAAATTTGCATGTGCACTTTTCCATCATTCTCATATACATGCCAATTCAAAACAAATAAAACAACTGAAGGCATAACGTGCTCTTCAAGGTACCACTTATTTATAACAATTTAAGAAATTCAAGTTATTTTTCTTGTCGGGTTGCAGCCGAACATGCTTACCACAATATGATCGTGGCAGACAATAATTTATTAACACATGAGATTTATGGTACTAATAACTAAATAATAAGCCTATAAAAATTTTCTTAATAGTCTGTGAGGTTACTAATCTATTCACTTGTTTAGACCAAGCCTTTCCCTATGTATTCATTTCAGCATTGTCCTTAAGATCATCAGTTAATAACCGCCTTTGTACAAACCATTAACTCGAAAGGCAGTTTAACGTGACTGGACCAATTTAGAGCACTTGGATTTGGATGAATATTTGCCAGTGAAAGCTGGAAATTCAATTTTTTTACCTATTTTTGTTTACTTTTGAGCAATCATCAGCCCATTAGAAATAAATACATATACTGCTATAGCATAAACTATTAAATAGTTATTTCATAACATTATCATATTTTATGATTAGTAATTAACTACCGTTATGAGGTTAACAGTAATAACTTTACAGTTGTAATCTTTTGTATCTATATCAGTCTCTGTTGTTTATATTCAGTCTATTTATTCACATATACGTAGTTTGTATAAATATTACACACATAAATTACACTATATCCTCAAATCAATATCACAATAGAGTAAACACCCCGTGGTTGCCTGGCAGAGATCACTGCATACTGATAAGGCCGCCCTTTGTGCTTTTATTTAATGTAATATTGTTACATTTATGTATTTGTTTTCTTGCACAATAAAGTGATATATAAACACTATAAAAATAGTATTATTCCATATCCTCAAATCTAATGCTATTACCACATAGTTAACGCCCACCGCTGGCCCAAGGCCTGAGCCTTTCGTGACCAATGTTTACTTAATTAATTTAATTTATCAAGTGCCTACTGCACGAGCAGGATATTAGTGTCCGATAACGTTATCTCTGCACCATATCTGTTATATTGAATTCTTTTAGAACGTGTCCGAAAGGTGTGAGAAATATGTTAGGTAAAGGATATGTTAAGATTTTTTTTTTAATTGTTAAAGGATATGAATGTAGAGTGTTTTATATGTGGCGTAAAGTTTTACCTTCTTTATAAACGACTAGCTTTCCACCCGCGGCATCGCCCGCGCAGTCAAAGAAAAACCCGCATAGTTCCCGTTCCCGTGGGATTTCCGGAATAAAAGCGTTTTTTATATACAAATATAGGTCTATAACCGTCGGTATGAATAGAAAAGAAACAACTATAATCTTGCCATCAATATATTATCATTCCACATTTTCAAAATCTTCACTATTTAAACTCCTTTTTGGAATAAAGTCTGAAGTTTCTGGGCGAATTCTTCGGGATTCCCATTGAAGTTTCCGAATATTTGTTTGATGTTTGTTATGAATTTTGTGAAGTCAACACTGTTGATTTCCGTTGCCGCCTCCTCCGCAGCCGCCACACAGGCCATCACCACGACGAGGAACAGAACCTACGAAATATTATGTACTCATTAATAAAATCTTTACTAATATTAAAAAGCTGAAGAGTTTGTTTGTTTGAACGCGCTAATCTCAGGAACTACTGGTCCGATTTGAAAAATTCTTTCGTTATTAGATAGCCCATTCATCGAGGAAGGCTATAAGGCTATATACATCATCACGCTAAGACCAACAGGAGCGGAGCCACGCGGGTGAAACCGCGGAGCGCAGCTAGTTCTGAATATTTATTTATAGTAGTAGGATTACAAAACACCAAAAATAAAATAGGTACTTATTTCGACAAAAATGTCAACACAAGCGTCAATAAACATTTCTCATAATGCTTTCAACTAGTTAATTTGGAAGCATGTTTGAGAAAATACTATGAATCTTACCTTAGCAGAGACCATTGTTGAAGTTGAATTGTTAGAACGAATTCTACTGATACTTTGCTTTACTATGTAACACTATATATACGAAAAAGTGTGGTATAAATGAACTAATTAGTATTTTATTTTCCCTAATTAGCTTGATAGGAAAGTCTAATCAAGACACTAAAACTTTATTGATCATTGGCAACTATAAAACTAGTCAAACTATTTTTTATTGTTTTCTTTACAATACGCTGTTGAAAAAAATTGACAGTTGTATACGCATATAATCGAGCATAAAACATTTAGTTAAGTCGTTTATTATTAATAAAACATAATATAATTTTTCAGCACCACGTTCGTTCAGTCGTTAGTAACAATTTTCCCAAAACTATTATCTAATTTTGTATAAGTTTTCTTTCAAATTTTTAATGCATTGATTCAACATAAAATTCATTATGTAAAATCGAAAATTATTTTTTAACAATAACCAAAAGGAGCAAAATTCTCATAACGAACTGTTAATGTTACTCGTAAGGTAGATTTTTCCTAATTCCAGTCTAACCTATCTTTCCTGGTTGAGTAAATTAAAATGTTTTTGTATCCATAATTTAAATTGTCTTCTTGAAATATTAAACACTGAAAAAAGAAATACAACAATTATGTAATATTTAATTCGTCATACAAAACATGAAAGTAGCTGCCCAATTATATAGAGCTATCAAAACATACGCAATTTTAAACATGCATACTGACCCACATTCAAAGGTACATATTTGAGTAATTGTTTGTTTGGCAAAATTATTAAGAAATATGATTATAGTATTACACTTTAGTTAAGAATCAGATAAATAGATACGTACGTAATGTCTTAATAAAGGGGAGTTACTGACAGTGTTATAAATAACAATTACAATGTAAACGATAAACTGTGCTCGAACAATTTTCAGTTATTTGTCTTGCTTTATTGCAAGCTTATACTTTGATTCAGTGTTACAATTTATGATACTAAAGAAGTGTTTAATCAAATTTTCCCTGATCTATATAACCTATTTCTTTCCTTGGTCACGGCATCACGCGTGAACGGGAGGACATATTTCAATAATTCTTTTTTTATTATATTCCTTGAAGTACGAGGATGGTTCTTATGTAGAGAAAACTTATATGAACCACGGGCGAAGCCGGGGCGGACCGCTAGTATTCTATATGTAATAATAGTATTGCAAAGACTTTCTCCATGAAATTTCGAATTTATGTTTAGTTATCTACTGACATTCGATCACTGGTCTTATAAGTTAATCAATATCAATATGTAAATATGTACATAGTCATGAGAGTAAATTAGGCCAGAATTTTCATATTTAATTCATATGAAAATTCTGGCTAACGACACTTTTAAATAATAAGCCGATACTATGGTAGTTGTAATAAAATATTAATTTGCTTTTCAGCTATTATTATAAAGTGATTAAAGACCATAATATCTGCCCCGACCCGATTTCCGTTCTGATATTTCGTAAATAATATAAAAAAACATTAACAATTTATTGTACACGACATTAAAATCCATTTACTCAATGGTGAATTGATCAAGCGATATAGCCTTTCAATATTACGTAGAGCGGACCAGATCAAGTCATACGATTAGTGAATAAATATTCATTGCACGGTATTAATTACAAAAATATATGCGAGAAATTCGTTCAAGTCCTTACGGATCAATAGGAAACAGTTATTAGCGTGTGTAATTGTGACCCGATTGCCGTAAATGAATGAATAAATGGCGCAAAACATGTTTTTATTACGCTATTAGAGTGATGTTTACAGCTCTTAATAAATACACTAATTATTTTCATAGTATTTTTTGTTTGAAGTTGAATCATAACGTAATTATAGTACAATCACATTTGTAAGACGTTAAGTTTTTAAAGAACTAAATTGAAGTCATTAACACATAATAATTAAAGGTTTTAAACCGAGAGTAGTGATATCCGTAATTAAGATGATAATAGCATTTTATGAATAAAGTTGAAGCGAATTAAGTTGCGAGAGTTTATTAAAGAGAAATAGTATCTACACCCAATTACTACAGAATTTATAACAAAGACGCTTCCTGTCTGTTCCTATGTATGCTTAGATCTTTAAAACTACGCAACTGATTTTGATAAATTTTGTAAAAAGATACAGTGATTTAGGAAGGTTTATATACCATGCATAATTCCACCCGTACGAAGCCGGGGTAATTCACTTGTATGCAAAGCTGAACGCGATTTAGATAGGCAGGTACCAATGTATATCAGTATAATTAATGCAACAGTCGAATAGGTAATCAGAAGCCAATAACGCTCATGTACGTATTCGTAGAAGTTACCTGGTAAAAAACGGTCAGTTCTTTGTGAAATATTATAAACAGTGTCATGGTTTAGGGCTCGAGGCAATAATTAAAACAACGGCATGATCAGCGCCGCTTTCCAGTCGCTGTCCGGTCACAGGTAAACAACATCAAGGCAATCTGTCATAAATATTTGTGAAACAGTTATCAGACGGGTTACGAAAAATACTTTAAATTATCGATAAATTTTTATTTTTAAAAATGTGTATTTATAGTTCTATGTAAATAAACATGCTAGGAAATGTCGTCTAAAGATTGTTTGCGACTGGTGTAAATATACATCATCATCATCATCATCGTCAGCTTATATTATGTTCCTTTTGCAGGGATATGGGCCTCCTGTGGGGGTTCACCGTTCAGGCCATAATCCATTCCGTTGGCCAAGTGCGGGTTGACAGAATTGATCTCACATGTCGAACTTTTGATTCTTTGACATGCAAACAGTGGTGACGATTCCACATGGGTATGAATAAAATGAAAAGTTTTTCTCTGCTCTCGAACCTACGACTAATCGATTTTAAGTCCTCACCACTGCTCTCTTTATTTTAAAACGCGGTCGCGTAAAATTTTGTTGCCCTTTCTTTATATAAAAATTGAGTGTGAAATATTTAAATTGCACAACATTCTTTTACTTATTAAGTTTTTATTAAAACCTTTTCATTTTCAGGTACAGCAAGCACCTCAAGTTTCAATCGACTATTAATTATTGTATGCTCCAAGTCCATCGAAATAAAAGTAGCCTATTTTCTAATAACGTAAACTTCACCTATATAATGTTGTTAATAAATGCAAAATATAATGTTAAGATAACAAGTTACACATACATTGGCCTTTTCTTTCAAGCCCCGTACTGTTGTATATTATTAAATTATAAGCGCGTTTACATATTACTAGCATTAATAATATATAATTAATGTCTAGCATGTTGTCACACTGTTGCTTAGTACTGTCCATAAGTGTGTAGGCGAGTTAGTAAAATGGTTAGTTCTCAAGTATCAAATTACTCAACGCTCGATTTGACATGATGGAGACACCTTGTAATTCGGCAAAAACGTAGGTAATTTAGTCAAACGCTTGCACTTATGGATAGGAATGTTGCTTTAAATTTATAAAGATAATATTAGCTTTCATGCTATTAAAATAAAGAGGAAGAAAAGGGTTACAAGTTTTGAAATGTAATTCATTTATGTTTTTAGTTGCTAGTCTGTTAAATAAATATATGGTGTTGATGGATGATGGTGTTGTCAATGAAAGAAAATTTATTCATCTTAATTTATTCATACAGATTTGAAAAGCCTCTATAAGAAATGTTATTATGTATTAACAACCATGATCATTTACCGCCCAGTTGCATGACAACGAATACGTAACAGAATAGGTTACAACTTGTAACGCCCAAACGAATTATACTGTATAAAACATGCAGTTTTTTTGAGACGAAAATGTTGGTGCTAAATATATAAGTATCATGTAAATGAAATAGTTTCGATTTGACGATTATACGTCTGTTTGATTTGACAAAAGCTACTTGTTAATTGTATAGTGAAGGTTGAACGGAATTTTAAAGATGTTAAGTCATTCGATGCTCTTAAATTTGCACTTTCTACCATCTTACAATGAAGTGTAGCTGGATAGCATTTTCACAGATATTTCATGAGCAAAAAAAAACAAAAAATTAAGCGAGATCTATCAAACAGGGTTACTTTCACATTAATAATATTACTAAAGATGTATATCTTCTACTATTATGTAGCTTACATTATTATATCAACGATCAAATTAGAACTATTACGCCACTTATTAAGGGCCACTTACTTATGTATTAGGTTCTCAAAGTTATCTTTACAAGAATTGAGGTCGCGTATTGAACTACAATGTAAAATTAAGCAACTAATTACAATTAGCCATTGTGGTATGGGATTGTCGTAAGTATGTAGATTGTAGACAATATTATGAGGTATAACAGTAAGGAGTAAGTCGTGCATAGTACAATATATGTTGAGAATGGCCATGTATAGACCGGTATTCACATAGTGATTATATTACTAAATTATATAAGCTAGCATAATAAAATGTTATCTAGTGCTGAAGGCATTGTTCGTCACCTTAATTAACTAAATAATAAAATAAATAAAAAATTGTGTGTGATTTGTTTGTGTATTTTTTTTTTGCTTCAATGTGAAGTTCCGTGTCATTTTTAAGTTAGTAGTTAGTAGCATGAAACAGACTTATTTTTGATTTTTTCCTGGTTAAGCAAGAAAGAAAAGTTGAAAATTGCACATTTTATATATTTTTGCTACGAACTTATGATTAAATCTTGGCGATCATACCTTTTATGTTGCAAGAAATATCACCTTCCTTCCTTGTAAAGTAATATTCATTGATAACTAGAAAACAGAAACTTTGTACGCTAAGAGTTAATCAACGTTACGATTCACCAAATTAGAATCAAGTTCAAAGGTACCTACTGAATATATTTTTGTAATAATAGATACAGATTTCTATTAGTACTGTGCTATATAAATTGTATTAACAATATTGTTCTAAACGGAGGCCTTTGAAATTTAAATCCAATAAAAGTTAACGATACTGCATGGGACAGCTAGTTCTCGCAAAGGCAGAACTTTAAAGTTTGTAGAGTCTTGTTGGCCGCTGTAATTACAAATGCCAATTCAATTTACTATATATTTTCACCCTACGTATGGAGTTTAATATGATTAGTTTATAGGTATAATAATGGTGTTCGCGGAAGAATTCCAACCAATACCCGCTGCCCCATAATTAAAGCGGCTCGACGGAACACAGTGGGGTTTTAGTCGGTAAGAATCCGACATAACCCACGGCCAGATTTCCCCACTTAAAAAAAAAGGTATAATAATGGTGATATCATGGGACTTTATAAAAAATGCGACGCTAATTTAACTTCAACCACAAAATGACTAATGTCGGAATTCAGGTCAGTTTTGTTTTACTCTCAACTCAGCCGCATTGTGCCGCTTTCAAAGTCAGCAATCTCATATCCGAGACGTCCTTCACACGTCGTTGTCGTGATACAGTTATGCAATGCCTTATCTCTAACGCATGTTACGCACCTACGTACATGTGATCACGCCCTAAGATAACTCCACCTTTATATACGCACTTCTCTATTACCTTGCCGTCACAGCTAGCTAGCTTTGTAGCTGAATATGATATTTTTTTGGATTTATGGCATTCAAATGCTTTATAAATATAAATTTATAAAAAAAAGTGAAGTCCCGTGTCCCCAAATGGGGTAACGGGCAGATGCATTATGCGTACATCTGTTTAACTGATCGATTTTCTTTAGGGACAAGTAGGTGTCCTTCTGTGTCCTGCCAGACCGAGACATATTTTTTTCTTCGTCTCTACCGGGAATCGAACCCAGGAACCCTCTGTTCTACGCTCACGCGTCAACCACTGTACCAAGGAGGAGGTGCTCCATAAATTCGATCGTTATGGCGGGATCACGGGTGGCCGAGTTGGTCAGGCGTCCGCCCTGGATTGGCGTGAAAGGATGCGGGTTCGTAGTCCCGCCTCGTGATCGAATTTTTTCTATTCTTTATAAATTTATAACTTTGTAGCTACAAAGGCACATACAATATACATCATTGATCCTATTTACGAGTAATGAATGAACAGAAATTTAGATCGCGCAATGAATTATGTAATTGTGTAAGCTGCAGGCGCAAAACGCAATGATAATTTAAATCAATACCCTCGTTATGTCAAGGCATATTAATACTATACATATAATTAAGTAGTAACAGATGTCATTTGATTGAAATACTCGCAATTAGTCTGTCTCCGTCGTTATTCTTGTTTTGTGCTTGCTATCACAACAGTATGGTAATATTACTTTATTTTCCTGAATAATGAAAACAATATCAAAAAATAAATCTATTCAATTTCAAATTGTTAGTAGAACGAACGGTCAAAATAAATTTTTATGTAATGAGATATTGCATCACCGTATACCATATATCACTCTATAGGTAGTCTCCAGAAATCATAAAAATTGCTTCATAGTGACGAAAAATAAAGAGAAACAAACACACAAATCATCAAACACGCTTTTACACATCACGCATTTATCAATTTCATATTTTGAAGAATATGGTTTATATGCAGGAAGAACCTAATGCGTTTATTTTAATAAAATAATAGGTAGGTATATCTTTTATTTTACAATAGACTCATTGGTGCAACTGTAACTCTGGAATAGAATGTTTCAATAAAGCAAATTCTTTTCATTTCAAAATTATTCACTATGTTCATGACTATGTCGGTGCTCGGTTGAAGAGAAACTAGTAATTTATTTTTTAAATCAACACATGTAACTCAATGAATTCAGCTTAAGGCTAAATATATCCTTAGCGAATTAAGCTAACAACTAACAAGTTCAAATATACATAAAAGTAATACCTAAGTATAAGTATACACTTCAAGTTGCAATCATTTATTACTTCAAGTAATAACTGGTTATTCCATATACCGTTATCTAGAGGATAATGAATTAGTATTTGTATAATATCCAGGCGATGACTTGTTATAAAACAATATTATTATGTAATCTAAGATTGGTTGTTCACGACTCGCGTTCCTTGAATTTACTATTTAAAATGTTTATCATCTCAATTCTTAGCTTACCTCTTCGGTTGAAGATATATATGCTGCCTTTCTATAATTCCTATTATTAGATACAGGGCATCCACTTCAAAACAAAATATTTTAAATATGTGTAACTACCTTAATTCTGGTCTATTGGAACGTAGAAGAGGACATAATATCACTCACATGTAAGAAAATTTTCTGAGGAAAAGCTTACTTTAAAAGCTTTTAAAGTACTACTCGTTTATTTTGATATAAATTTCACGGCAAGTAAATAGTTAGATAGGGCTGTTATATGTAAATATATATGTGTGAATGTGATTTAATCAACTATATCTAAATGCCTTACAATAAAAGACGTTGCGAGTGAATTTACCCATAATTTTAATGTAAGTACTGATTAACTGAAAATGTAATATTGAATATCTAATATACGTGTAAATGATATAACATTTATATACGAAATATGTACTACGCTGCATATATTATACTGTCATAAATGTTTGTAAACTTACATAACATTTTTTTTAATTGCGCGTCTAAAAACAAAATCCTTACACAATTACTTGCACCTTTAGTCGCCGCGTATCGAGTGAAATTCCTTTTCAGCGTTGTCAATTAACAGAGTTACAGAATATAGTTTATGGTATAGTTAAATTTCATCATTTTATAGTGGGTGGCCGCTGTTTTTGTAATGGGCCCGTTGTTCAAACATTTGGTGTATGTAATAGAGCAAATTAAGATATCCGTTCGTTTTGTCAAGCAACTATTTGCCTGCAGGCTTCACGATAGAATGTATGACCACAGTATGACTCGCCTTTCCGATAATAATCACATTGCTTTTTTGCTCAACATTGCAAATTGTATTATATGCGTAAGTTGTTATTATCGGTACTTAATTTGTTTGAAAATATATTGTGTGGTTGTTAATTATAACGAAATGAGTATTTTAATCGAGTTTGCATTTTTATTACTTTCTTTAATATTGCAAAGCCTTGCATAAGTTTTCTACTAATCGGATATATGAAAATATCATAAAATAAGTATTAATACTTTATATTTATTTTATATTCATTGGAATTTAATTGGAAAAGAAGAAATAAATTGCCTTTTTTCAATTATTTATGTAACGAAAGATACTTCTTTTTCTAATAATCATAAAAAATGTCTAAAAATAAACATCTGATTGACAAGAATAAAAAAAAGCTGCAGCAGCAAACATGAGTACTTACATAAAAGGGTACAGGGTACATCGTGTACCCTGTAGCATATTCATGTTTTTCAATGCATTTTTTTATAAATGTATAAGTGAACATGCATCTTGCTAATATCATTATTCATAATAATATTTCGTAGAGCAATAATAATTACTATGCTTTACCACCCACAGTTTCTCATGGATAATATAAAATATTTATACACATTCTTCGCTTATGATGAAATATTAAGTGTTTTCATCAATAAATTTAATGGTTACCTGCTTCCTTAGTATTATGTTTTGCGCATTAGTATTTTAAGCAAATGAAACTAATATTTCTCATGTAAATACATGCACCGGGATGAAGCAATTACTCTGAATTATAATTTTGTTCATATTGCATAAAAACAAATTAATAGGCAGGTCTGGTTATATTTATCTCAGCACGAATAACTGATCTGAAATATTTGATAACATGTATGATATGTTAATTATTATTTATCGAGTGTATGAAGTCTACATAAGAGCCTTTCTACACAGAGTATCTGTGTTATCAAAGGATTATTGATAACGATTGGAAGTAAAAGACTGTCGTTAAATCTATCTTGTACATCAATACATAAACATAAAAGAGTACACAAAATCTGTAGTCTATTAATATTTAATGTTGATGATGACCCATTGAAGAGAGCTGTTTGGTTTTCATATACAACCATCCAACTATGTAAATGAATTTCATCGCGAAAATATATTAGCAAAATGTTGAACTTGAATTATTCACAACAGGTACGTATTATAATTAAAAAATTGCACTACTATCGGACCTAAACTGTGTTGTAATTGACGCTAAATATGTCCTAATGCAAGAATGAATTTAAATTCATCGTACATACAGTTTGAGGCCTACGGGTATGTTTCAAAATTGTCCCTTACTAACTTGTTATCCCCATTTCGTAAGTGACCACAGTTAATCCCCCATACCTACATTTCTATTGCGATATGATTGAAGATAATTGAATAGGCAAATGATATTTCTAGAGCAAATATTACATGATATTTAATTCGTAATGTTGATAGCGTTTTTGTGTTACGGCTTAATACGTTTTCTGTACGATTGTATATTGTCTATTAATATCAAAGCTGGATAAGTACTTTAATTTAAAATTTCATAATAATCTAATAAACTAGAATCGTAATCACTACATAGTATAAAACAAAGTCGCTTTCTCTGTCCCTATGTCCCTTTGTACGCTTAAATCTTTGAAACTACGCAACGGATTTTGATGCGGTTTTTTTTAATAGATAGAGTGATTCAAGAGGAAGGTTTATATGTATAATAATATGCATTAAATAGTAGAGAAGTACTGTTATTTTTCAGGTTTCTAATGTGATGTCGTAAAAAATTACATTTTTTCCGCTTACATTGCAAACGCAGGCTGAACCCTACGAGTTTTATCAAAATAATGTACTAAGTATTATACACATTGAAAAGGTCTACAGAAAAGTCCGCGATGGTATATGTCTATCTCTTATGGATAACCCACAATAACTCTTTTTTGTCATTTACTTTTTACGACAAATAATGGCTAATTTTCGAAGCGATTTTAACTAATACAGAATTAAACCTTAACCAATTAAATACCTTGAATACATTGTTCATTTAATATAGATCTATATGGCCCTTTACACCGTATGATTTAAGTGAATATTTTCGAAGATATTACAGATTTAAAAATTGCGGGACGTAGCGTTTGCGGCGGTACCGGCCGGCCGCCCGGCTATATATTTTATACCCGTGCGAAGCCGGAGCGGGCCGCTATGTTTTTATATACAACGTTCACAGTTTTTCTGTAGTGTATTTAGTATCAGCATTGCACCCGTGCGAAGCCGGGGCGGGTCGCTAGTATTTATATATAATCAGTTTTTTCTACTTTGTGTTTATTGATGCATGTTTTTTTTTAATTTGGCAAATATACTCCATGAGACAAGATACCTTGATAATTTCTCTTCAATAATATATTTTAATTCAAACTGTTCATTTATTTTTCATATTTAGTTATACAGGGTGTCCCAAAAAGTAGTGATGAACGGAAGCTGGGAGGTAGAGGACCTAGAGGGCTATCCGAATCACCCCCATGTGTGTTATGCGATTTTTCTTATTTTCGGAGTTATGACATTTTTTTCAATTTTTCATCTATCGCTGAGTACGATGAGATTTTCACTCATGGTGACATCAATTATTGCGGAAGATGCTTGATTTTTTTTTGTGTGCTACGCTGAAAGATAGGCCAATTCAGTATGTTAATATTTACTATCGTTAGACCTTTGAATGGAATAAAAAAAAGGATGAAATGCCAAGAAAGTTAAAATTTCCCAGTATGTTCACCACTTCAAGGGCCCGTAAAAAAATAAAATCACATAAAAAATGTTTTCCGTTTGGCTTTTAAAAACTTGCTCTATCTATCAGGTAGCTACCCTGAAAATTTTATTTTATTATTCAGAAGGCTTCAATCGAAAATTGAAATCTAAATGTGGTAAGTGCAAAAATTGAATTAACATGATGATTAATAAAAACAAATTAAAACCAATAACAAGGTGTTTAGTTACCAGAATTTTTTTAAAATAACCCCGCTGTTGCTCAATGCAAGTGCGACATCACTGTAAAAAGTTGTCTTTTAAATGTCTTTTTATAATTTTAAATGGATTCTTCTGCTACTATGAATTTCCGGGTTATTTCGTCCAAATTGT
>CAJQZM010005311.1:0-10074 GCA_907164665.1 Colias nastes | reverse complement strand
AAGTCAGCATTTTCTAATCATTACAGAGACATAAAACCATCAAACATCCTGTTCGCTCGAGCGGAAAAGCGACCAGAAGACATACGTCTAGTAGATTTTGGTCTGGCCAAGCAACTGCGGGCTGAAAACGGTTTACTGATGACCCCGTGCTATACGGCCAACTTTGTGGCTCCCGAAGTACTGAAGCGAGCTGGTTATGATGCAGCTTGTGATATATGGAGTTTGGGTGAGTCTGTATGAAGTAAATCTATACTAATATTATAAAGCTGAAGAGTTTGTTTGTTTGAACGCGCTAATCTGGGGAACTACTGGTCCGATTTGAAAAATTCTTTCGGTGTTAGATAGCTTATTTGTCGATAAAGGCTATATATCATCATGCTATAGCAAAAGCAGTGGAGCCCCGGGGGTGCAACCACGCGGAGCAGCTAGTTTAAAGACATATATCACCTATTAGGATCATAATTAAACCAATTATACGACAAGTTTCTAAAAACGTGGATTAAATCTGTCATGGAGCAAGATGATGTTATTTTGTGTAAAGCTTTAATAATAACTTGACTTACAAGTTGAATGTTACTTTGTAATATTTATTTAAAACAAATGTTCTAGGTGTATTGGCCTATATAATGCTGTCTGGTAGAACGCCATTTGCTACAACTGGTGACGACACGCCCGAGGCAATACTAGCCAGAATTGAATCAGGAAAGGTGAGTTTATATGCGTTTTTTGTTTCTATTTAATAAGTTACCTGTTAAGTTATAAGCGCCTAACAATCAGTTATAAGCGCCTAACAATCTAATATAAAAGGTTTAGCTATTTGGCTTTTTAGTTAGGTATTTATAACTTAATCGGTGGATAATGTAATGTGTATGTTTTAATGAATGCTATAAGAATAATTCATGCTAGTTGCTACTGGTTTGTGAAATCTGCCTTTCTCTAGCATTATATCAGATACATAATATTTTAAATACCAAACAAAAATGAAAAAAGGGAATTAATATCTTAATATATATATAAATCTCGTGTCACAATGTTTGTCCTCAATGGACTCCTAAACCACTTAACCGATTATAATAAAATTCGCACACCATGTGCAGTTCGATCCAACTTGAGAGATAGGATAGTTTAAACATGTAGGTACCACGGGCGAAGCCGGGGCGGACCGCTAGTATGTTTGTATAACTCGTTGACAGGTTGAAGTATCGGGCGGTGCTTGGGCGTCAGTATCAAGCGAGGCTCGCGCCTGCATTCGCCGCATGTTACAACTAGAACCGGCTTTACGTCCACGAGCTTCAGAACTATTACACGAAGCGTGGTTATGTAAACCTCCACCAAGTGATAGTGGACCTGCTGCAGTAGCACAAACTGGACCTGCTGCAGTAGCACAAACTGCGGCTGATACTCCGCCCGCTGCTGATTTGAGACGAGCTGTGGATCTGACTTTCCAGGTGCGTGTATATTATTTACTAGGTTTCCGCCCGCGGCTTCGCCCGCGCAGTCAAAGAAAAACCCGCATAGTTCCCGTTCCCGTGGGATTTCCGGGATTACATCATTTTCCCGGGATAAAAAGTAGCCTATGTCCTTTCTCGGGTATCAAAATATCTCCATACCAAAGGAGAATGGGCATTTTACTATGGAAGTTGGGCCTGAACCCTTGAGTTGGACCAATACACATGAGATATTGTTTTTATAATAGATCATAACACATACATAACGGGAAAAATATATATAAAAAAATAATCAACCGGGTTTTTGTACAGTCACATCAAGTTTTATTTCTTTGTGTATAATATTTTTTGCAATAAATAACTGTTATAAGACAATGACAATATCTTTATGTTACTCCAATTCACTTTCACTTACAAATACGTACTAATCTTAAGCCTTCTAATAACCGAAATACACTAATATTATGTTTTGTAACAGGTACCTATACCGTGTTTATTATAATTCAACGTAGTTAGACGTTTTTTGTGGTTAAACTCAGTCACTCCAGTGACATTTAGATTTATATTTACTTCACTCGAATTAAAAACACCGTTATTGTATTGGTTATTGTGCGCAAAATAATAGCCAAATAAATAAAACTTTTTGCCTTGACTGTACAAGAACCCGGTTGATTTATTTTTTTATTTTATTTTTTTCGTAAGTTATGTGTAATGATCTATCACAAAAACAATATTTCGTGTGTATTGGTCTTAGCCCAAGTTTCAGGCCCAATTTGCCCATTCTCCTTTCATGAAAATTGGTTCAGTAGTTTAGGCGTGATTGAGTAACAGACAGACAGACAGAGTTACTTTCGCATTTATAATATTAGTATGGATAATAGTCAGTTAAGACTAGCTACGGCACGTAGCTGTAGTTTAGTTGCTAAATAATGCGTTGTTATGTAAACCGCCACCAAGTGATAGTGGACCTTCTGAAGTAGCACAAACTGCGGTTGATACTCCGCCCGCTGCGGATTTGACTTTCCAGATGCGTGTGATTGTTGATTGTGTGTGTAGATAACTTATAGATTAATAGTTCGAGCCCATTTTGCGTCCACGAGCTTCTGAACTGTAGCGTGGTTGCAAGAAGCTTATATCTAATACACTGGAGATTGCATTGCATTTTTATCCTTTTCACACCAACTTGCCAAGTTAGTTAGGTGTGAAAGGGATAAAAAAACATACAGGCGTCATTCAACGTCATATTTTCTTGTTACAAGTTAATAGTCATAGTGCAATCTCCAGTGTATTAGATATAAGCTTCTTGCGTGGTTGTGTTAAAGGCCCGTTGTGAGTCGCACGTTCCAGGTGCGAAACATTGTTAGATATTTTAAAAGTTACTTCAAGTTTCAAGCTGAGTCGAGCTTACGAACAGAATTTTTTACTATAACTGCAATTTAAGCGACAAATATTTAGGTTCCAAAACTTCGATACTATATAGATCAAGACTAATCTACTATATAAAAATAAGTCGGGTTTTACTTCCTGACGCTATAACTCCAGAACGCACGAACCGATTTCCACGGTTTTGCATTCGTTGGAAAGGTCTCGGGCTCCGTGAGGAGCAAAGAAAATTCGGGAAAAATTACAACAGAAAAGCGGGAAAAAATGAAATGTTACATAAAACGAAGCCATCTGGTGGCGAAACGGAGTTCGCCGGGTTTGATAGTAAAATATACAATAGTAAATAACTTATGTTTCATATTTATTATACACAGGCAATGACGTCAGCCCCGCTAGCTCCCCACGTGTTGGGTCCCGTCAGCCAGTCCACGCTCGCACAGAGACGCATAAAACCACAGCGCAGATTCTCGCCTACACGACTGTAAAAAAAAATGTATGCGTGTACTAGAGTACACACGTAAGAAGTGAAACTTCTTTATGACCTTAAAAATGTCACGAGTATGGCGTAACGCAAAAATGTCACGCGTACGGCGTAACGCAAAAATGTCACGCGTACGGCGTAACGCAAAAATGTTACACTAAATTTTTGTCCAACCCCGATAAAGAAGTTTCACTTCAAAAGAAAAAGTATAGAAAAAAAGAGGAAAGAAACTTATGAAAGACAAGAAGAGACAAGTAAGAATTAATTGGCTTAACGATAGGATGAATGTAAATTTTGTGTCTTTGGAAAATGTTTAAATATTTAAGACATACAAATGAGAATATATAAGATTTGTTGGAAATTAAAGTCGAAAATTAATCGACTCAGGACGTGACATTGTTGCCAAAATACAATAAGCAGTTTGTTAACAATGAGACACTTAGAAAATTATTCACCTTGATCACTTAAAACAAACCGTTGTTAGGTAGTTTCTCGATAATAGACGATTTTTGCGTCAAGAAAAATGCTTTACGTAGCACACTAAATATTACATGCATTCTAAATTTTCTATAGAAATATTTTTAAAGTATACGCCTAATGTAGAAAACTATGGAAGCGCAAGAACATTTTCCCTTTAAATTTTTCCACTCCTGCGCAGAATGATTACCATACTAGTCTATGTTGACAAAAATATTGCCCATCTATTTTTCACCTTATCGAGAAGAATTAAGGTCGATTATATAAAAAGTAGGGATAAGTTATATAATGCGGTCAAAATCGATGGCGCGCCTTATATTCCGTAATATGAAATATTACGACGTTGTTAAAATATCTGGGGTAACTCAAATTAAATCAACACTTAAAAATATATTTAAATTGTCACGAAAATGATAAGATAAAAATGAATTTAAATATGCCTATTTCAGGGCATTAAATTATAGAGGTAATAAAGTTATTTTTATTTTGACACGATATAACAAAAAAGAAAAAAAAATAGTATAATATGTTTTCGAGAACATACGTGTTTTATTATTTATTTTTATAAAGCTTTTATTAGGTCAATGACGATCAATTCGACACACAAATTACATGATGTGAAATATAAATCGAGCATAATAAATCAGTATAATTTTGTAGCTTTATTCTCGTGATATAATTAATTATGAGGAGAAAAATTATTTAAGTATTTTAGATACCAACTCTATATGAAGTATTTAATTTCATAGCAATTAGTATTAGTATTATAAAGACATTCCATGTCACAATTAATTTAATGTTTAGATTCGCGAAGTGAAAGTACATTAATGTGGTCTTCCTTCAAATTGCTAATGAGATTTGTAGAAATTTAAAAGATTATATTTTTATAACACACGCTTCTTACCCACCTCGGAAAACCTTTTGGTGCCATGTTGCTTTAAACTGAATATTTTGAAATTTACATTTATTTTAGATGCATTATCTAGGTGATTCAAATTTATTATTTTTTGAAGGCTTTGCAACACATTGGTTAGCTATACAATAAGCTTATCTTCTCTTAACATAACACTGATAAATTTATATTATTTAATTGAACTTAGCGAAAGGAACGTAACTTATTATAATACTATTTTCATTTATTAATCTTATTGAGATACTTGTAAGGCCTAAGAAAAAACTCTATTTCTAAATTTTATTCTAATTCCATTTACTGTTAAGTATTGACTAATTTCATATTTTTGAAATGGTAGATGTTAATACGTATGGGAACCATTACTAAATGTTCAAAATAAAATTTAATATTACTAAAAAATAAAAAAATAAAAGTAGAGATTTCTGTATTTTTAAATAGGTACCTACACGTTTTAAAAGTAATCAATTACGTCATAATATATTAAAAAAATGCTTAATTGAAGTGATACATACTGTCAGTATTTATAAGCATAATACTAACGTGACATATAAGTGTAATCAGATAAAAAATGGTGGAGGTTTTTAAAACCGTTTATTGACTTCAATGTATATTTTTATATTCTTAATTAAATTAATATATTATCAATTACTAGTGTGGTTGATGTTATTTACATTTTTACCAAAGATCTAGCGTGTTTAGTCAATATTAGGAACTAAGGGCTGCATTCAATTTGTTTATTGAAATACTCTGCATTTCTTTAGCCATTTTAAATAACCTTGACATTTATTTGTTACTTATTATTTATTTTTTATAAACAATGTACTTATTTTTTAATAATTTACAAATATATATATCATTTTGCGATGTTTAATATCTTAGATAAAAAAAAAAACCTAAATATGTTAGTAAAATTTTTTTGCAGTAATCTTGCTAAAGTAATAAGAGAAAACTGACACGCACATCCTATTTTGATATTGATATTTAAGTGTTCGCTTGATGTATTTATTTATTAAGTACTTTCCGAGTCAGTATTTACTACATATTTATACTTTTCCTTATATTATATGACTCTTCATACAGTATATTTAGTCATTTTAGAGGTACTCATTGGACATATCTAGTAGAAACTTGTCATAGTATGTCATATCATGATAATAAAAGTGCATAACAACACACTATTTATATATTTTTAGATAAGGTCATGATAAATGTATGTTTGTTCAAAAATACATTGTTTATATTAAGTTGAATATACTAACATATTTTTTAATTATTTACAAACTCTGTATTCTATCTACAACTTGTGAGGGCATTTCAATTATTGTTAATATAATCTTGGTGAGAAATTGAAGTGTTGTTTAAATTCATAGAATATGAATATAATATGTTGGAAATATTAAAAAATAAATAACTTAAAATCCATACTGAAATTGCCAACATTTATTCAATTAGCATAATCGCTATACCCACATCAGTTTCTTACCAGAACATTATTGATAATATACAGAAATATATACCATTCTCTTAAATAAATTTGCTCCTAAGAATATTGTGCTCAAAGGCCAGTCAATGCTTTTCCATTATTAGAGATATTCACGCACATGAGATTTGATAGTGCAATGTTGGAGCCGTGACTCTAACTGGTCGAAAGTATAGATTTATGCACAAATTAGCATTTAACATAATATGTATTGATAACTAGTAGATTTGTAGACAAATAAAAAATGACATTTACTATTGCAAATTGATTCTTCCGTCACAATGAGGTAACTTGTTAAATAATTATTAAGATCTATTTTCTTACTGTATCACAAAGTCCATTTGTAGGTTTTTCTATGGCACATATACTAAGTGAGTGTTGTATGCAGATCTCCAACTATAACTAAAAATGCAGGACCAGAATAAGTACACAATTTGAGGAGTGTTATTCTGTAATGGTGTTGATGTTAATGTTATTTTGTCACATCTATTTTTCTATCTTTCGAATAGAATACAATTATTAATGTAAGTTGTTAAAGTAGGAATTCTTGAGATGAGATGTAATATATTGTTGATATTGCTTAATGTGAAGTTTTATTTTACCATGCTTCCTTGACCTGACTATTTATTTTTCTTTCCATTGAAAAAGGCATCAATTGACTACTGAAAACATGGCATTCAATTAAGAGTTACTGTTTCACTCAGAGTTCTACTTTAGGAAATATCAGTCTAAAAAAATTCTGAATTTTGTTTAAATTGTAAATGAACATCGAAAAAATACCATTTTGAGATTATTTAAATAAAAACATTTATTCATACAACATCTAGATCTATTTGACTTGTACTCCTTTAAGTGTGGGTGCTACTATAGGCCCTTTACCACGTACAACTAAAGGACTGCCTTTATAACAAGCAACTTTGTGTTGGTCAGTCTTGAGATCAGGGGCGCAGGTCTCAAATATCTTCTTTTTAGGGTTCATTTGAGGTTCTGGCTGACGTGGGTAGCCATCACATGACACCAGGTCACCAGGGACTGCTCCACTTGGTGGCAATAGAACTTCAACTTTTTCAGGTGAGGAAGCACACATTACCATGGCCTCTGATGTCACACCACGCATCTGAAAAAGAAAATCAGATTAGAATTCGTATACTGACATATATATTGACATAAAAACTTTCTACTTATACATGTACATGATTAAAAAGTATATACCTTTACTGGTTTTAAATTACACAGAACCATTACTATTCTGTCTCTCATTTCTTCAATTGGCACATGATTTACGAGACCTGATACAACTGTGCGAGGATTGTCTTCACCACAATCAATCTTCTCTACATACAAACTGTCCGCATCAGGATGCTTATTAATATCTATAATTTTGCCTATTCTAAGGTCCAACTTCCTAACATCTATAATGGTGTCTCCAATAGATTGAGAGTTTTCAAGTTTTTCTTTCTTCTTGGCTGGTTCTTTTTCTTTCTTTAGTTTTTTAGTATCAGGTGCATTTATTTCTTGGTTGTCACTGTTTGGTGTACTACAAACGGCGACAGTTTTTTGACCGGGCAATTGATATTGTTTCTTTCCATGCAATGTCTCAAGCCTTATGAGTTCTGCCTTAGCAGTTTCAACTTTCGATGCAAGAACAGCATTTTCTTTAGTAAGTTCTTGTATTTTTTCTTGAATTTTAAACTTTCTGACTTCTTCCAACTGGAAAATGATACATTTAATTAGTAAACAAATAAAGCTTTTTGAAATATTTTGAGAAATGTGCAATAAAAATTACGGTTGTTACCTTATGTTTTAATTCTGATAACCTGCGCTCGGCAAGTTCTGAATTGTTTAAAATTTTCGTTGAAAGATTAACAGACATGTTCCTTACGAAGATTCTTGTAAACATATAGATTTAAAACGATTTCTAAATATGTACTTGGAAACTTAACCTACAAAAATATAATAATATATCAAATTCTAAATGTCAGAGTTGGCCGATTGGCAGGATTGGCTGCACAATTGGCTGCTTTGAGCCAAGAGCACCTTTGAGCTTTCTCATCTGTCATGTGTCAAATAGAAATTATGCATGTGTTCAAGAAAAATTATCTTTTTTCTGCTATGATTTTCATTTTATTTAAAATAAGATTTAATATTGCAAAGTTCTAGACCCATCTAGACATATTAAAAAGTATACCTATATAGTCATAGTTAGCAATTAATTATGAACAAATCTAGAAACGTGTAATGGTGGCAGTACACATGGGGCCATCGTGTTGGGCCAACGGGTTGGGCCAACGTGTAGAGAGCTACTTGGCGGTATGTTGGCTTCATTAGCCTAGTTGGCGCCAATATTGGCAGGCCATCCGAATGTTGTCGGTTTTTTGTGCACACTTCAAAGGATCTTGGCGCGCTCCGAAAACAGCGTTCACACGTTGGTGTCTTGTTCAGTTTGTTGTTACTCGTCAGAGGAGACAGTATCGTTGCGCGTCAATGAAATTTACGTTTCCATGTTCCGATAGCGATGGCGGCGCCGATGTGGACAAGCAATGAGGTTTTACAATTCGTAGAATTGTATCGACATGAAGGAATAATTTGGAATCCACGGCATGAACTACACAAAAATAAAAACCATATGACTCAATAAATTAGATGTTTTATTTTCTATTTATTATATTATTCTAGATGTTTTTCATAACTCACTTTCATACATTTTCGATAAAAAAATGAATATATTTATAAAATGAGTGAAATAGTATGAAACAGCTGTTACTTGTTCTTAAAAATTAAATAACAATACACAATGAGCATGATTTTGATCAAATTATGCTTTATTACATAAATAATATTATCAAATATCACCAATCAATACATCCGTCCGTAATCTTTAAAGTTTCGTTTTATAGGTAGTTAAAATTAAATTAAATGTAAAATGTACACATTTTAAACATTTGAAAAAATCTAAACATAATTTTTAATAATGTTTTATTTATACAGAAATAAAAAAAAAGGAAAATAGAGATTGGAAAATGGTATCATCGCAGACGGCAGAGTACACTCATTGTTATTGGTGCACATGTACGTAATAATTAATAAATTGCCGCGGTTGCAAGAACTTCTACGGACTACGTCCATCTTTGAAGCGCCAATGCAGAATGATCAGTACGCCATTCGCCAATGTGTGAACAGGAATCTTGATATCCTTCATTTTTTCCCAACACGTTGGCCCAACGCCTTGGCCCCATGTGTACTGCCGCTATAAGATTATAAATTTTCAAGAAACAGTCAACATTATAATATAATAAAATTACATTTTTATATTACAAGAACGAAAACTTACATGAAATATATGGTAAATAAATTGGGCTATAATTTATTAGTTTTTATCTACCAACCTTTCAATTGTATTTTTTTTTCATTTGAATTAAAAATATATTCTACAATTTTGACGATGCTGGCAACTTGTTAAATAAAATTAAAAAACAAAAACTAATATGGACGTTGGAATGGCGTCATAAATAGTTAATGACGTTGTTTATATTTGTGCATAAAAATATTACTTGGCTACAAAGTTCATTTGATTTTGTGAAGATACAAAAAATGTAATTATTGAATGATTAGTGCGTAAGGACAGTTTTCTATAATGTATTAAAATCACACCAAACAAAATGTCAAACAATACTGTCGGTTCTTCGGGTCATGCTCCCGGCAAAATACGTGGACCTGGTAGGCCTCCTAAACGTACCTGTACCTGGTGTGGGGAAAGTAAAACGCCTTTAAAATATGTCTTGCCCACGGAAAATGGCAAAAAAGAGTTTTGTTCCGAGACATGTCTTTCAGAATTTCGACAGGCATATAGCAAAGGCGCCTGTCTGCACTGCGATAATGTTATTCGCGGCAA
>CAJQZM010005305.1:0-19312 GCA_907164665.1 Colias nastes | reverse complement strand
ATCTAACATCTAGCAAAATTTTTAACAATAAAATAATAGGTACTTAACAATATCTCCAATATATTCGTTATATTTTAAAGAATACCAAGATTATTGGATATATTTAAATAATCGACTTAAGATACTTTTAATAAGAAATTAATAATAACAACGAAATGATAAATAAAAATTACACATTAAGTACAAATTGCTCAAATTTATTACTACAATTATGAAAACAAATCTTTACTCACCAAGATGTTATGTAGCTTAGCCATAATCACAATCTCACTATATCATTCACTTTTATTCAACATTCACTGTCACTGAGATAATTTTATTTATTCCTTCGCGAAAACCAATATAAACCTGTCCATATCCAAAGTAGAATGTGAAGATGGCCATTGATGACCACCACCCACCTATTTATAAATACACACATGTGTACACCTCGGGTTATGCGTACATACGCACACATTGACAAGGAATGTTAGAGGGTGCTGGTAATCACTTTATTGTCTTAGGAATACCACAATGCTATCACCCCGGTAGGAAGCTAAGTGTTTCTTATCTGTTGAGATAATTAGTATGTAGGAAATGGTACTTTCGTATGTCAGAATTCTGTAAGTCTGCAATTAAATATTTGATTGTGTTGATACAGAAAGTTTTTACTAGGTTTGTCCCGAAAAAAATGTTCGTTATATATCTACACGATTAAAATAATTTTTAAATTAAATATCAACTAAGAAACAAGAAATACATAATAGGCAGAATTAACTCCATGTTTACGACGACAGTTGTTAATTTCTGAAAATTTGAAAAAGAACATGTGGATTTGTTTACAGTTCTTTAATATAATGTTGTACCTAACTAGTCAGTTTATAAAAAAGAATAACATAAACAAAAAAAAATGGTTGTCTGTAAAGTCGGTTTACTGACGATAGTTGAAACTTGAACGTGACAACGATTGTGCTTCTTTGTCGCTCGTTCCGCGCTCTCGCTTGCACTGGAACGCATCAGAGCGAGGTAACGCCGCATGAGTCATGTTTTTTCGGGCGTGCAGCCGGCTCTATCGAATTATAAGACGTTGTCACGTCAAAAAAACGCATTCGGCATTGTTAACACGTGTTCAACTAGCTTGACATTCGAATTAATTCAGTAATTAAAATATTTCAGTGTTGTTATTACATGTGTATTGCGACAGACAAATTATGAATATAACTTAACGCATATGTATGCATGAATGCAAATTTATGAAAGCGAACGATATTCGAGATAAACATATGCAAAAATAGAAAGAATTCATAGAGATTTCATTGTAAGATTTCATATATATACCGTACCTCATTTTTAAGATATTCAAGGCAAATTCGTCTTACGCTACAGATATTTGTTAACACACATCTATTATAAGCAAAAAGACTGAGAAAATATCTATCTTTAATTATTATTAGTAAAAAATAAATACCTTTCGAAATTTTTTCCATATTCAGCGTGACTCGGTCGATAAAACGAGATTAATTTCTATGACGGATAAGATGTCAGATTGGAGTTTCCCGCCAATTGTATCTAATATAGGCAAAGGCGCGAAAGTATACAGCCAGAAAGTCAAATAAAAAAAAATCAGATAAGTTTATTGAACAAAATAAAGTAAAACTAAATAATAAATTTGACCGATAATAGGATTATTGAAAAAAATCTAATAAGGCCTTTAAATTTGTGTTAATTTCCAATTCGTGAAAAAATATAATATAAGGTCAACATGAAGGGTAAAAAGCAGTTCTAAAAATTATACAAACTTGCTATAGTATTAAATCAATCATTAAAAACCATTTTCCTAAAGTTACTTAAATCATAAAAAGCGTAGTATTGTAGGTATGACATTATTTTCTCGGAAAAGCTGCCAATGAATAAATCAGATCTGATACAGTTTTCTTCTCTTCAATAAATTTGGCGTGATTGAAATAAATGTTTGTTATTATATTAATTTATGGAATTTTTGGTAGGTAAGTACTTTTGATGCTATTTTCCATTTTATCTTTTTTATTTGAAAATATGTATCTTATTCTTAATATCCTTGGCCTAGTCGTAGTACAAGGTATTAACTATTATGTGAAAAAATTCAATTTCAATCAAGGTATTAACTAAATGAGTATTAGGTATTGTAATTTAAAATAATTATTTTTATAAAAGGGTAAAAAATGTATTATCACAAGAAAATGCATAATTTTAATTTATATATGTGACAAATTCCCAATACACCCAATAAATCTTCTAGAAATTTCCAAAGCTATTAAAATGAAATACGTTCATACGGATGTATCGCTATCCCTGAACCGATGTTACGATTAAAGCCATTTAATATGAAGCATTGAATAAACGCGTTACATCAAGAGGAACACATATAATTGGACTAGTTAACAACTTCACTACCTACTCGTTAGAAATTCTGAATTACTGTAATTCCATAGCATTTTGTTATGCCACCATGTATATAAAATTAATTGTTTTCCGATTAAATATATCATAATCATATCACGATAGTTTGGTATATTTATATAAGAAATAATATTCTGATATAATATTCCACGAACATGTGAAAGTAATTTCGTTATTATAAAAAGTAGATAAGGTTATTTGTATAAAAGGAAGAATATCATAAAAAATTTGCCAATCCATCATTTCTCTATGCGTATCAATAACACACATTTGGTAAGCATGCAAAGTATTATAAATTATACTCAAATAAATTTATAATAATATTAAAATTATTTAAATTAGTTCTTTGTGTAGCTTATAGTAACGGAACGAAATTATCAAAAGATAATAAGAACTGTACCACACTCTAATTACAGTTCTTATTATCTTTTTATATCTTCCTAAAAACGGAAAAGTGAAGCAATGAAACTGTTATTTGATGAAATTAGTATCATTTACTAGACTATCCCTCTGAGCCCGTCTGGGATGAACGGGAATTTAAAGCTGTATGCTTTTATAACATATAATATCATCGAATAAGAATCTAGACATATGATTGGCTATGGTTTCATAAAATGTAGAAAAGCCTGTATCTTTGCTATAATATAAGTTCTAATAAATAACTTGCGAATAATGTGGTGAGGATATTATAATATACGAGTAGATTCCTCTATTTCATGCATTATTAGTATCCACACGGATATGTCTAAATGAACAGACAGTCGTTGATGTAGAACATACATAATGATATCATTACACTGTGTCCAATTAATTTTGTGGAAAAATTACACATTTGACATAATGATCCATCAATACTGTTTCTATTTCACTTTTAATATGTTCCGTGAGGTTCCGCGTTAAAAAATTCTGTCGATACACATTATTAGTCAAGCAAATAGCGATAGGTGTGATCTTCGCTAAAATTTTCGATTAAAAATTTTATTGCAATGATTGCAATATGAAATATGTACCTATTTGCATAAATTTACGCGCATCGACAATTATTATGGAATAAACAATTAATACACGTACAAAAATGGAAATACATTAAATCCAATAAATGTTTTTGTCAAACAGATTTCTTATGATATTTTTTATCATAATATTGGTTTATCACAAAATAAATGCTAACTAAGGATTAGATTTTTTTTATGTGGGCATAAAATAAAAATCAGTTGATATGTAAAAAAAATGTTAAACAACTTTATTTAGTACAAAAAAATTGATAACGACCACAAATTATAAATATTTTCGAATTTCGAATAAATACTACTTACGATCTAAATTTAAAACAGCGCCATCTAGTGGTAGCCATGGTAACCAGCATTAAACTGATTTCCAAAAAACTGTGTGTGCTGCCCTCTACCTATTCTTCTGACAACTGCGTTGAAACCATTGATTTTATCAGCGGTGTATTCGACGATACGAGTAGAGCCATCTGGTTCGGCGAGTGAGTAGGCACCTGAAATTTATAAGTAAACTTGGTTACTAAATTATTGAATTTTTACATTCAACTTTATAATAATTAATGACAATATTAATGAACCTAAACTTAAAGGCATAAAAGCTTTACAAACTGAGGAAATTTCTTCGTTTTTGGGAACTTCAGATTAATGTTTATGTTTAATTTAAAGTTAATTCAAGTAAGTTTAACACATAATATTATGTTAATAGTAAATATTGTAATTATTACCTCTCACTACATCACCATCGCGAGTTTCCCATTGCGTCTTGTGGTCGCCGGTATGTGGGTCACTCACGGAGTAATCAAACGCATATTTGGGACGAGACTGAAAGAAACATACAGCATTAAAATAGTAGCTAGGTATTTATAAATTATCCGTCTCTAATTAATCTAATATTAGGTACTTTACACTACTTGTGGGCTGATGGTTTAAAGGAAACATGGACTGGCAGCCCAACGTATTTTTTACGTTCTCAGATTATGAACAACAAATTTTTCCTAAAGCGACCTCTCGTGCAATATTTATGTGCAGTATTACTGTTTACAATACCTACAATTTGACATAACGTATTATCACAGTATTACAATATATATATATATATATATATATTGTAATACTGTGGTATTATAAAGTAAACTGTAGTATCACTAGATGGCTCTGAAACTATAACATAAAACCATATTTTTTGGTATTTTACAGTATTATGGCTGATATTATGTAATTTTAATGCACTTGTGGTGTCTCTATGTGCGTATGTAGGCCCTTATTAGAAATTTTTTCCTAAATAATATGTCAAAACACTACTTATTTATATATTTTGCATAATTATATTTAATGTAGCTCAAGCACTTGAAATGAATTCTAAAGGCTGAAATTTTTCTATCGATATTTATTTCAAACACTTATAGCTGGCAGTTAAATTCATAAAGTGTGACATCAATGGTAAAACAGTTATTTTAATTAAAATACCATATTATTATAAAGTATAACAATAGCCAATAAAAATAGATCTGTTTGATGACCTAACAAACTATATGAATCATTGTGATATTTTTTTACCAAGAGACTTCTTGTAATTGATGTTCTTCATGAGTCACATTATGAATCATTGTAATACTAGAATAATATGCTCCATATTTAGTTGAATTTATGTATCAGGATAGCAATTAACAAAACATTTTCCAAAACTGATAAAAGACACGCTTTATAAATATAGGTAAGTAATACCAAAAGATTCAGAAGACAGATATACTATTCTCGATTCGATCATCCTTTATGCACGACTTTTGTAAGAACAAATGTTTATAGACCTTTTTTAGAACATAAGTGTTTTCGGACCTTGCGTAAAACCTGTGATTATATGGCCTAGCTACGGAGCTACGCATATTCGTAGTGTCGCAAGGATCGTCACGGTTTGTGACAGTTGAATTTGACGTTTTGCATAATATGGGCTAGGGAATCTAATTTAGAAAATGGCCCTGCGCGTATTACGCATTTTGGATATGCTTGAGTGATCGTATATTATATCTTATTAAGTGTGTGAAACAATGAAATGACTATTGACTACAAAGTGAAGATTCTAATAGCACAGAATATAGAGCAGGTATACGATTGAAGTAGTATAAAGATAAATTTATAAAGATAACACCTTTGTGTTACATTGACTAATCCGTAATGGGATATATCATTAAAATGATATAACGCATAATACATGCAATTACATTACTCAACTTATCTATTGAAACGAAATCTTTAAAAAGGACTCATTTATGATCGATCTTTCCAAAAATAACGCCAGGTCTGCATATATGGGTATAATGAGGTCAGGATGTAACCAAAATATTGTTTTAAACATATTAATATTTTACTCACATAATATCCTCCAGTGGCCGAATGGATGTTAGAACTAGCGTATCCTGGATTGTTCGCTGCAAAGCCATAGCCACCTGTTCCAGAATAACCGACGTACCCAGCATGCGCTGCTACACATACGGCTAAGAACGACACTACCTGTAAATACCACATTTATTAAAATAATTTATTTATAATGATGTTTGAACATGTAGGAACAATGTTCGAAAATAGTTCAGATTCCTGAAGAATAAACCTACTATTAATAAATTCCAGAATTACAATCTATTTATTATCAAAAATACAATCTATCGACCTTCACCTCTTTGTAAAAATCCTTTAGATAACACAGGATATCAAATAACAATAAACAAAAATGAACTTGCCACCATGTACCTAAACCAAATAAGGTCGTATTGTCTATTCACATACACGACGGAACAATGTACGGACAATATGTCAGTATTTAATCTTACGTATGAGATTAAGAAATATAACAATGGGGCGCATAAAAACAAACGCAGGAAGCGTTATAGGTAATAAATGAAAATAGACGTATTCATTTTCCGCTTACATGATTCGATTAAAGCTATTCTCGTTACGTGTACGATGGGTGTTGACAATACAGGAAGGATGGCTTTTCGCACTAAATTATGTACAGTAAATGAGTAATAGGTTTCGTTTTAATTAGAGCATTAGTTTAACTGCCGGTACAGTGCAATTGCTTCTCATAATATGTGCCAGTTGACACGCTATTAATTGTAGTGGAAAATGTAAAGTGCAAACGCAATATTTTTGATGAGACATTTTTATGATCGCTTTTTAATACTGTATTTATTATGAATTTTGTTGTAGTGCATATCACACCATAATATGAAGTTAAAACCTGCAGCACTCTATCTATACTAATATTATAAAGAGGAAAGGTTTGGATGTATGTATGGTTTTCACGCATAAACTACTAGACCGATTTTGATGAAATTTCGCACAGACAATCTTTAGACCCTGAGAAAGAACATAGGCTACCTTTTATTGCAAAATATGTACCAAGCCGGGGTGGACCGCTAGTAAATAAGTAAAGGTGAATGATTTTTAACTTAGATATTTATGAATATTGTCCGTATATTGTTAACATTAACATTTATCAAAAAATACGTACCTACCATCAAATATTGACATAATACTATTAAATTTTAATTTAACTATGAGAATTCAATATTCTGGTGAATGAATGAAAAATGAATGAATGAATTTTTTTGTCCTTTTTTATTTTTAATTTTCAATGAATTTTTTTTAAAGTTTAATTACTCAAGAATATGAAAAGCTAATTGCAATTCTAAATAAGTATCAATTAAAATTACGGAGTAGAACAAATTATATGCACTTAAACAAGTCTGGTTATTTCTATGAAGTCATAATAATCACTAACATGTTAATAAAATCGATAAAAACGACATAAACGCGCTCAATGCGTATATATGACAATAATTTTTATTTGAAGAGAAAAATCAATGTTTTTCTCTGCAATAGGCTGATCGTTATGTAACAATAAATATGTTTACAAGTAATTATTGTTTAGTATTTAAGTAGTTATTGTCTAAAATAACAATAAACGCACTGATATAATTTAACTGAAAATATTAATTTTTAAAAATGTTTAAGTTTAAATCATTTTTGCTATCCCAAAGTTTTTATTTTCAAACAATTTTCATAAGCATCTCTACCATGAATCGCAGCATCTTCGATATCAGTATAAACTGATGTTTTTAATAATAACCTATTATCAAGTGCACTATAATTTTGCACATTATTCTAATTTAAAAACCAAGTACTACTAATATTAAATTATTTATTAATCAATGAAAGCGTTTTATTATACAATTGCAATCAAACAAATGTGTCATTAGTAATTTGTATGAACCAATTGTCTACAGTGCATTACAACAATTAACGCATAAATAAACATAATATGATCACTAAAAGTCCTTCAGAAATGATTTAATAGTTAAAACTATAACAATTAAAATGTGTTATTTGTTGTTTAATCTTCTTCTCCGTAGATACTGCTTTCCGAATCGGTGGTAAATGTTAAAAATATGTAATGACGATTCAAAAGTGCTTCTAGAAGAAGTCTAATCTATATAATATATAAAAATTAAACCCGTTTCGCGTTGTCACGGCATCACGTGTGAACGGCTGAACCGATTTCGATAATTTTTCTTTATTATATTCCTTGAAGTACGAGGATGGTTCTTATTTAGAGAAAACGTAAATATGTACCACGGGCGAAGCCGGGGTGGACCGCTAGTTGAATAAATAAATGTTTGAGTTTAATATGATACCTATATCACATTTAGAATTAAATGTATTATTTCACTATTAACACATATTACAACACTTACTTGTATACCACGCATTATGTTTCTCCTTGAGTACAACAGGACTGAACTAACAATGATGGTGGTTCTATTCCGCTTCTGTTTATATTAGTTCTGATTACACCACTATGGCGTATACATCCTAATCATTTTGTAGTCAAGGAAACCCATGAAATTAAAGTATCTTTTGTATGGTTATAATATGTGGAACATTAATTTCATCTTTGGAGAGTAGCACTGACCAATCAGGATTAGGAAAGAATAATTACGATCCTAAAATTAGTTAATACTCGAAAGAAAATGTTTTAGGCATTCAGGCTAATTTCATGTAAAGCTTCTCAAGTACATACCTTACTAATAAGTAATTTAATACGTAGATATAATCCATGCTTTGAATTATGATCTCTTCGTTTGAACATTTATTAATTTTAATTAATACCTACAGAAGTCTATATTATTATTATTGTATTTTAGCAAAACCATATTTAATGTTCATGTAAATTATTACACTAGAGAACACTGAAAACTTTAAAAAGCATTCCGTCTTAAAATCTTTTTTGCAATTCCAACATTATTCTAATCAGCAAATAGTGTTAATTTTGTGATAACTTACGTAATTTATAAAAAAAGAACGATAACGAGATTTTATATACAAAAATAATATTATCATATAATTAATTTCTGAAAATATAAGTATAAGGCAGGTATTCTGAAAAATGGCGTCATTTGGACTTCCTTAATTGTCGCAAATAATTTTCTTCTGTGTGAATCGTTAAGGTTTTAACTTTTAAACATACTTAATAAGATCTTTTATAAAATATGAATCCTGAAATAAGAGATGATTCAGCTTTCATTATCACCATTAAGACAAGGTTACTTTTTAGACCAGTGACCGTGTGAACATACCTAGTTATTTCTTGCGCCCTACTTTCTTACCAATAGCGCTAATATTATACGTAACAAGTTTAGATTTTTTTTTCCAATTTTCTAGAATTTTCAATAAAAAGTAAAGCCTCAATCATGTTATTACTATTATTTTATGTATGTGACCACTACGCAAGGATAGAAAAACGAAATGTAAGTTTTTAATGTAAGTTTAAAAATAATATAAAAAAGTTGTTATGTCAAACGTGTCAAAAAGAGGATTAAAATTTAGATTACATAGAAGATTATCAAAGTCTTTTATAAGTCTGATTTTGGGTGCTTCACATCACACGCGACGGTTTAGGAAACTTTTTAAAGGTTAATGAGTAAAAACTAATGTTATATAAATACTATTTGCATCCTAAAGAGTTTAAAATCTAAATGGCATCAAATAAAAACTAATAGCCAGTCCAAATTTCACAAATTAAGTACCTACATCGAAATTTTATAAGCGAAATATTATAAGCTATTTAACACTGCAATCCTTAATAATATATGGAACAGCGAAGACTTGGGTGATTATCGCTAAAATATATGAGCTGGTAATAAAAAAATAAAAGGTTAATTAAAGAATTAAAGTCTTAAATTATTTATTTTAATGCATTTCAATATTTTGTTATAACGCCATCGTGCGGCAACTAGCAAAACTAACTTGATCATCATACAGAAATATATTTTAACTTCGGATAGCGGTTCTGTTAAGTTAGCACTAAGTAATCAACACTGACTTGAAAGTACGAGTTGTTTTAAAGTTATTTGCATAGAGGTCGCTACTAGTCATTATGAGAAAATGAGAAATATCAAATAACCAACGTTATAGGGCAGGTATTATTATATTTCTATTTATATTATATATATTACTATATATATTATATTCCTTTTTCCCTTAAATATCATATTTGTTGTAAATCAAATCAAAAGCAGAACCTGCTTTAGCTATATTCGTATGGCAATGCTTTAGTGACTACTCTTCGTAGAAACATGTTCATAGACAAGTGGTGATGAATAAACTTAAAAGTAACTCAACTAGCAATGAAGAGAGGGTTGCTAGAAATTTCTCTGCGTGATGAAATAAGAAAATTCCAAGAAAAACTGAGTTAACTGTCATTGCTCTCAAAATTTGTTAAAAGTAGAGGCCACAAAGCTCGTAGAATGTATGCTTGTTGGTGTGTAAGGGTCCTGCAATGGCAATTATGAACCAAAAGGCAAACTATTGTACGCTCTCTCACTAGGTGGTAAGAAGATTTAGTAAGATAGCAAATGAGCAAAGCCAAATACAGCAATTTGTGGCCCTTTCTGGGACAAAAGACTATATTGGCTGAATAAATGGACAGAATCCTGCAAAAAATCCTGAATACTTCGCGTTTTTATACATACACATAAATATAGATCGTGACTGTAAACAGAATGACATAAGATTATATATTATCAAAATATGTATTTAAGTTTTCGAAACTGGAAAAATAAATTGTTATTATCTCATTTTTATCATAAAAATAGTTTATCTACATTAAAAAAAAATATTAAATGATGCAATAAAGAAAACAAGTTGCCTCATATATTATTTACATCTCTTGTATAAAAGAAAGACTACTTCAGGTTTTAATGTTTAATATTCAGTTCATTTTTTTGTTTTTATTTCATTACATTACCTTATATTTTTTAAATTATTGTATTTTCTGGAGCACGTAAGGTCAGAAATACAGCTTAAAAGTAATACAGTCATTTTTCGTGTTATCGTCAACTATATCTATGCAAAAGTATAAAATAATCATAAGTTTAGTTTTACCCTTTATCCTTTCCTTTTTTTTACACTAAAATGATCGACATCATCATATTATAGGGTCAATAATTAATATAAAAACCTCTCCCAAATCATGCAAGGTACAGAGAAAAACGTTTGATAAATAATAAACTACAATATGAATAAAACGCAGTTCTGCTTTACAATATTTAAAATAAATATCGAGTCAAAATACAACTACAAGATTAAGGACGCTGTCACAAATCTGCGCTACTCAAATTTAGGTATTTAACGTCGCAACGTGGTTCGCGGGAACATCACGCTCACGTAAACATAGTATACAATAATCAATATAAAAGTAAATATTACGGCAATTTTAGGAAAAATCAAGAGAGAATGGTTTTAAACTTATAAAAGCTGTAACGTAGCATCGCGATATATTTTGTCGTTTGCCTTCTATCGTATTATATTTTTAAAACCTAAATTTGAATTGGTGTAGATTTTAACAATCTGATGCTGATTCTGAAGCTGATATCGTAAAATATTGACCAGAAACTTGATATAAACTTGAAACTCGTATTGTTAACAATAAAATTAATAAAATTATGCTATAACGGACACAATACTACGTACGGGCAGTTTTTATCATTATACGTAATATACGAATTCGTACGATAAAGGCTCTTAAAATATCTTTATAAGCAATTATATAGAAAGGTCAATACGCAATCAATTTGTCTTTATTTTGGAGAATCAACGTGTCCCATTTTACTTTAATAGCCTTTAAATTTAAACGCATTACTCATACGAATCCATCAATAGTATAAAACAGACTTTTAAAACATAATCAGAATAAAACGTAAGTAATATGTTAAAATTGTATGTATAGGTACTACGAGAGTAGGTTCAACTACACATAATTATTTAAATATCCACATACTTATTTAAATCAGAAATTCTGAGCTAGATTGATTTACTAGACACAAATAAGTTTATAATAAGTGCTAACTGCTAAGATATTATAATGTTTACAAATTGCACGGGTTAATCTTTCAACAAGGGCAGTATAATATGCTACTATAATATGAGATTCTAAATCAAAAGGACCTTGAATAGCATTTTAACTATAGCTTAAAATATGCAACAAAAACTTCTGGTAATATTTATGTAACCTCAACTATAAAAATAATAACAAAAACACAGGAAGGAGTACACGTACATTAATTAGTAATAATTTAGTATATAATTTAAAAAAAAGAATAATACATGCCTAATAACAAAGATACGAAAATTATAAAGACTTTAAAAACAGTATAATTTATACTTTAAGGTATAATTATTATATGTATTGTAGTTTAAACTCTATAATTAACCCACGTATTGTGTTCTCTGACAAAAATTGATACATTAGCTTTTTAGACAATTTTGGTAAGTAGGAGGCCAGTTAAAAAAACTTTTAATGTTTGTTTATTTATTTTATCATATCTTATAAAGCGTATGGTAATCATTACATACAGCTAGTTGAGATAGTTATGTAATACGAAGATACAGGTCTTAAAATTCAACTAGAAATACTTTGATACAGACAACAGTGTGCTACCATAAGGCCTTATGATTAGTTTTTGTTGTATATTGTTGAATAATTGCCAATTTCTTCTTAGGTTACCCTAAAGGCCGTATATATGCTATAACGAAAGATTTATGGTACATAAAATATATTAGTTTATTTAATTCACGACATTAGCCGTACGATATGTTTTGTCACGTATTTACGACAAGTTAACAACACCTTATTCAAGCACTATTAAATAGCTATAGACTATTTAACTAACTTCAATATTTGGAAATATTAAAATGTGAGGTATCACTTCGACACATAAAACCTAAAGAGTAGAAGAAATTCGATTGTTCAGACGGAGTACCAGGTGGCCGAGAGGCTAGGAGTAACCCCGCAAGGCGAAAGACGCGGGTTCAAATCCTGCTTTGTGATCGAACCTATTATTTCTATTCCTCAGAAAATTTCTTAACATTAAATGTTTTCACAATTAGTTGCAATTGATTCGAGTAGCAACATCACAGAGTTGCATACATAAATCGGACTGGAGTGAGCCACATTAGGTAAAATTTTACCTTATATAGTAAACCAGATGACATAAGACTGCATGATTAGATGCATCGATCAAATATGGAACCATGTTTAATGTTACAGTACCCTTATATGTTGAAATTGTTGCAATCTTAACGCTGCATTTTGCAAATATCTGGTGAGGACATTTCACTGACTCCCCACTGATTCTTTCTTAATTTCTTAGACTAATATTTGTTGAAGACATATAAAGTGTTCATGTTTTGAAACATAATGTAACTTCTCTTTTACCATTAAGTTCCCTTAGCTAATTGCCTAGTCTTTTTATTTACGTTATTCTTCGTAATCTTTTTGCTTGTATTTAACAAGAAAATATGTTATCTTAGCAGATAACTAACGTCTCATAACCTTTACTCTGAAAAAAGTACTTAAATTAAATAAATCACTTCTCAAATCCTATTTCTACCATCTAACATACAGAAAGGAAGACGAAGCTTGACATTTTAGCTATTGAAAGTAGGTTGTGACTCTGATTTAAAACACTTACTTGCTACTTCTGATTTCCAAATAATGTTCACATCAAATGTTAATATAAGTGCTTCATGTATTCGAAGATTGTATTTATTTCACATTGGGATCTTAAGTTTGTTCGAACATGACGAAGCATTTGTTTGGTATATTTTGTTAAGCATACTCCTCCTTGCAAGCATAAAGACATTTTTGATGAGATAAGAATTTATTTTTATCCACTAAAAAGCTCTTCCTAAAAGGAGTACTAAATACTAATTATGAGCCGTAAATAATGGACCAAGCCATACATGAACAGCGTCGAGATAATTATACCCCAGCCGAGTTTAAAGTTAAGTAATTTAACGCATGGCAATCTCGTACTTCCAGTCGAACACCTTTAACGTCTTATTCTAGTGACATATTAAATACCAGGAATCCCGCAACCCACATTTTGACGATGAGAATCGTGACAGGTACGTCAGACCGTAGCATGCGGTCTGTCAATCTTTCTGTGTCACCTGAACATGTAATTTATGTGATGCCGATGACACTAGGCCTTGTGCCCTTTTCCATTGTTTGCGTGATGGCGAATAATTTTAAATTGAAAACCTGGAATTATTTTCTTTATATTAGTTATCTTATATCAAGCTTGTACATTTATTCAAGAGTCCTATACTTACAAAAAATAATATTATCTGATCCTTTTCCTAAGTGATAAAGTACATATTATTAAACTAAATGAGACGAGTTATTAATAATAATAAATACACAATAATTGGACTCAACATTTCTTGTAAAGTGAATTGTGAGTATCGAAAAATTTACTAATAATTGAATATACATAATATTTGCAGAAGGAATTCAGAGAGAATTATTATAATCGAAGAAAGAACAAGAAAATTCGAGCCATCTCTAAATATCAATTATAGAAAATTAAATTGTTACCCACAAAGCTTTGCATCATTCATTATCACAATACATTTCTCAATAAATATTAATCAAAATTTATTTCAAATTTCTGCATAACAATGCCCTACTCAAGCCCCGGAACCACAGACACAATAGAAAATCTATTGTGTCTTGGACCGATCGGGCCGCTTGGGGCTCAATCCGATGACGTCATTTTTCATAGTCTCTAGCACGCCTTGTGTCATACAAAGTATGACGCGCGGTATTGAGGTAGGTCAAGATCACTTGCGCTTTCATTGAGAGTGAATGTGAGAAAGTCGTGACGACATGTTGGTTCTTCTTCGCACTTGGTTATAATAAGTTAGTTGCAATTTAGACCTTAAAACTTTGAGTATAGAGTTAACTTTTTTTTAATATCAATGGCGTATTTATTTTGCGTATTTATTTTTATGGTTAAAATTCGGATTATTATTTATATAGGCGGCGAATATTAGATATAAATCTTTAGTTGGTGCTAAGTCAAAATTGATGTCATAGTATAACAATTACAAGTAATCATTCATTCAAAATCCAGTAGGTACCTATTTTAAATTTCATTTGATGAACTACTTAATATAAAAAAAAATTAAACTGTTTAATAAAAAAACTTTTCATGGCTTTTACATGTAACTTGCATGTAACAAACAAAAGGTGGTTCTTAGAGATTTCACGAGGTGATTTTACTGAAATTGTTAAGATTTTAGTTTTTTAATGTGGATAAAATTGTATTTATTTTTATGATAAACAACACATGAATGGAAAATGCTATATCAAAATGTTAACTTTTCTCGTACTAATAAAAACATTAAATTGTTATTTAAATAATGAATAGAGCTAAGAATGGGGCCGCAATATTTTTTGTAAAGTTAAAATTCAAGAAATGTCAATTGTTCCTGAATTAAAATATTGTGTTAGCAGCGCATTATTTTATGATGCAAAAAATCGTGTAATTTAATGTACGCGGAAGCGCATCAGAATGCAATAATATTAGCAAAAATTGGATATATTAGATACGACAAACTAATTAGATTAATGTGTTTCCTAATATAATTGGTTCTTAAGATCGATATTTTACGTTCTAACACATTGTGTAACGAAACAATTAATCAAAAGATAACAACAATTAAAAGCTTTATCTCTATTTTTATACTATTAACCTGAATATATTGCAATAATAATAATCTCAGGAATTACATAAGAATATCACTTTACCAAAGTGTTTCGAAACAAATTTCTGAAAATTTAAAATTTAATATTATATTTATGCAAAATGTCTATCTATTGAGAATCAGTCGCCAAGATAAGATAAAATGTCGATAAAAGATCAACTTCCTAGTCAAAGACATCCTTGTATTCAATTCATTTATGCATAATAATATATTCCTGTATCTAATGTGTTTAATTATTTCATTAACCAACAGGTCACCTAAATAGATAACCAATTAGCAGCCTTTGGTTCGTGGGAGATTCTAAAAACATGCGATTTCTACAATCCACTATACAATGGGATGATGATTATCGCAATTTGTTGCGTGACCGTTAGCACAATAAATTATAGTTTTAATAAACACAGAATAATTGAAAATATTCCATAATAATGGAATAGTTAAAACGTGTTAAAGTTAAATTTAAAATTTTTGTTTCTCACGAAATAAATGTATTACAAATTATATTTTTGCGATTAGAGTTTGTTCTATGAGAATATATCCTAAAATGTTGACCGAGGTTGTGTTTTTGTTAGATATCTTGATAAAAGTAAAAAAAGAACAGTTAATTAATTTAAAAATAAAATTCCCTTGAGTCTAGACAACACAACAAGTCTGTTGAACATTTTTAACTTTACTTATGCATATATGTATTTTTACTACAGAGTGCATGTAAAAGATGTTTCAGTATCTATAACAATACAGAAGTTATAACTGTGGATTTGTAACTGATATACTGAGAAGAAAGAGAATTAAAGATAATTAATGTTTTGACTGATAAGAACATATTAATAATAATCTGTATGCTGTATTAGTCTTTAAGGTAGTCATGTACTCTAGGAAACCACTAATCAATCAGGAATTCTTATTTTACGGTACGCAATTAATAAAAATAAATCGAAGAAAAACTTAAAGTTACAGTTACACAATTCATACAACTAGAATAAATGCATATTAGGTACTTGATATTTTATCCATTAATTAGTTTATAAACAAAGAATCTATTATTTTTCACTAAAACTCCATCTTTAATGATTTTTCCTTATTTTTGTTTTCAAACATGTTAAATACTAAATTAAATATAATTTGCAATCATATACATATTTAATTAGCACTCAAACATTTTTATTTAAATCATTTAAAAGTCGTATGTTTATTGTTTACCCAAAATATTCAAGTTTATATTTAATTTCATCAACTTCCTAGTATCTGTACTTTGAAACTGTATTTTTTGGAAAAATTATAATTTTGTGTATTTAGCCAAATTGAATGTAAATTGAAATTCTTGTCTTATTTTTTTAAAGTGAAAATCCATTATTGTTCCATATCGTTGCTAAGTGTAGAGCAGCCGTAAACCAAAGATACGTAAATTATAATGTAATATTATACTGGTAATAGTCGTAAAGGTTTTAATAAATAGGCTATACAGTTAAATTTATGAGGAATTCCTGATAATTATTAACTACTTGATAACAAGTCGTGGGAAATATTTTGGTTGAATATATACAAATTGTGGCCACCTGTTTTAAGCTGCAAATCCATACTGTATACGGATCTAATGATTATATTTAATAGCTAGATATTAGATATAATTTATCACTTCTGTGTATTATAATTTATTAGATATTATTACGTTTAATTGACCTCTACTCTTCGGCTCGCGCCAAACGGCATCAACGGTTCTCAAACTCTGTAGTCTTTAATATCTATACTTAATATTATAAAGCTGAAGAGTTTGTTTGTTTGTTTGAACGCGCTAATCTCGGGAACTACTGGTCCGATTTGAAAAATTCTTTTGGTGTTAGCTAGCCCATTTATTGAGGAAGGTTATAGGCTATATATCATCACGCTACGGCCAACAGGAGTGGAGCCACGGGGGTGAAACCGCGCGGAGCAGCTAGTTAATTATAAAATAACTTGTAACCGTGACTTCGCTTCAATAATATATCGATTCTTTGCTAAATAGAGTCATAATTAAAAAAAATATGGGTATCTTATTCGATACAGGTATTCTTGATATAAACGAGAAAGTTTGTCAGGATGAATGGAAGTTTGGTACTCTATCACATAAAAGCAGCCAATTGGATTTGCATACATTTTTTACAGAGATGAAGTGGCGGCTTCAGTCAAAAAAGCGATTTTATAATATTTCGTATCGTATACAATTTAGAAGTTTTTTGCTAATACGTAATCATCAATATTTTTAGGGAAGGTATTTATTATGTTTCGTAATGAATTATTTTAATTCTAATTAATTATTAGACTGGATTGATGGACTGGACATAGGTACTAATAGTAATAAGGCTTTAAATTAGGGTCTTGTATTTGTTTTTAATATGTTCCGTATATAACTTCTACATACAGTGAGGAAACGTTATGAAACAATGAAAGAAAATTTACTGATAAAATTTATTTGATAATATACATATTTACAATCAATAAAATACCTTAACTACGCTTATACACTAATTAAATCAAACCTATATCTTAAATTACGGTAACAATTGTTTTAAAACAACATCAATTTAAAAAAATCAAAACCTATTTATTATACAACTTTTACAAATACAACATTAGGATAAGAACAATATAATAGTACAATTAGGTACGGTATGTGATCAGTATTTATATTACAATACATCATTTCCGTAATGACATTTACATGTATGGCTCTCGGTCATTAGATGAGCTAGCCGTGAAATGATCAAAATAAAAGAGTATAATAATACCATTCATTTGTAATTTCACGTTACATAATTTCAAGCCTTTTGTAGACATGAAAATCCTTAATTATTTAATTATACAACAACATAATAGTGCTTGAACGATATAGTTTTTATAGCGATAATAGTTTTTATTCAAACATTATAGATGTTACCATACATATCAATAACAAAATATAAAATAAAAAATTGCTTACAACTTCCCAGCCCGAAATAACATTATACTGGTAAGCCTTCTAAAATAACGCCTTTTACTTGGGCGGAATTCTTCAGGACATTTTACAGAACAGGTTTACCATAACATTTCCATAATTTCAACCCTAACTAGATCCAAACGTACTCCTAATACAATATTCACAAAAATGAATGTATTAAAAACATTCATTTTTATTCATTATTTCAATTGGATGCTGTTCTTACTACTGCTCGCCAATACCGCAAGATTTAAAAATATGAATCCTTAAAAGAAGAAACAGTTTGAAATATCAAACCCGTTTCTGATTAAAATATTTTAACAATTTTAACAAGTTTACCTTCTAGTTAATCTATTTGTTTTATTGCGAATATAAAAAAGTTTGTACTTCAGTTATACATTCCACAAATACTAATATTAGCTAGGTACTTTAAGTTTTGAAAAATGTTTCAAACACTTTCCCAGCTCAGAGTTGATTATATTTTGCGAGAATAAAATTTTGCATATAAATTACTAACATTTGTTTTGTGAATGTAACTAACATATTGGAAAAGTTATCAAAAGTAGTTGTATTCTTTATAATATAATACCTGGCACTTTTATTTAACACTATTATAAAATCTAGAACATCACAGTTCGCATAATTGTTGCCTTGTCATGCCTCGACTCATTGTGATTCGTGACTCCTTTATACTTCTTCCTTCATGAATATAATATTAAAAGCCATTAAGATTCCATTAAAGCACAACAAAGCGAGTGAAGGTCTTGTTACATATATAGTCGGATAGTTCCCATTTTTGCTAAAATTATATTCTACAAGCATAATT
>CAJQZM010005256.1:0-16803 GCA_907164665.1 Colias nastes | reverse complement strand
TAGCTTCGCCTTAAAGCTTTGCACCCACCTTCCAATCACCCTGTATAATACTATGTTAGTATGTTTCTGTATCTGTTATATTGGCTATGAAATAACGTATAGTAATATAATAATAATTATTTGCTACAGTTTGTTTATCACGTGAAGTCTGTGATATTCATAACGTTGAACTTGCGTTATCTTTTGTTTATTAAGATTTTAGTGAAATACACGTTTTACGATTAATTTTGGCTTGTCACTTCGTCTGTATAAAAAAAAAGATATATATATTTATTCAGTAACAAAATATAAGAATGAATTCTTAAAAAATTACTTACGTTTCCAAATGAAAACCAAGATAAATGTTACATACAATTTTTGCCCACTTATAGAAGGTAATTCGTAAGTTCCTGCTTATTAATTAACAAACATTTAAAATAACCCTTTTGATATTTTATAATGGAAATATTATTACCTGTGTAGAGTTAATGTTGTAGGTATGTTGGTTTCAAATATTTCAAGCACATAAAAGTGTAGCTTGTGTAGTGTGTAGCTTTTTTGCGTCCATTTATTATCATGTTAATTACATATTATCGCAAATTTTAAATAACATATTACCTATAAACTGTATCGATTTATCATAATTCCACGGTTCCATGATAGATGTGAGAGTATATTCCATGAAAACCACTAGACAGTAGTTTATATTATCTTATCTTAGTAAGCGATCTTATATGCATACACTATATTATTATATGTACATATTTTGTTTCAATATTATCACAATGAATATAGACTACTAACTCGAGACCGTAGCTCTAACCTCAAACATTTATTTAAATAGGAATTTAGAAGCACTTTTGAATTGTCATAACATAGTTTTATCATTTACCAATCAACATCTGGTTAAAAGTATATTTGATTAGATTCCAGATACCTATACATCACCCATATGCACAGATCCGGATACACTTTTTGAAAAGCTAACCTAGTTATGTACTTTTATATCAAACACAGATATTTATAAGAGAAAAGGAAATTTATACCAAAGAAAGACGTAAAAATAGGTCATATAATATTATTTGTACTTTTTTACACTATCAATTAAAATACTCTACCTATTTTAATTTTTATCCCTATTCAATTTTGAAAAGGAAAATTTAATTAAAAAATAACTAAAATATTTTTGGTCCCTATTATCGTTTCCTTATTTATATCTAACTAAAAACATTGTTTTAACATTTACCTTATATTTTATCACATTATTGCGTACGGCGTACGCATGAACTTATCCTCGTGAGAAATTACTACTATAAAAAAGTGACAATAATTTAATAAGATCAGGCTCTAAAACATCTTGGAACCACAAAGCAAGGAGTCTACAGTAATCAGGATTAATAATTTTAAGTACATATATAAATACCTAAATAATAACATATCCATAAACTTTCAAGTATTGTTGACATTCACAAAAGCTTTTGAGAATTTTATTCAAAAGTAATTATTACTAGTTACAAGTAAGTAGGTAGGTACGATTCAAATCATTCGGAGAAAATAAATATTGGCCCATAACACGAATTCAGTATTTACTATTTATAATGTTCAGAAGAATAAACAAATGCATCTTTTATTGGAAATCTCAAATCTGAATACGATTATTAATACGTAAAAACTTAGCAAGACATTGAATTAAAAAAAAGCGCCAAGGTTGTATAATTCCTAACATCGCAACAAATTCAGTATCCGTCAAATAACCCAATTAGGAAATATACAAGATCCGACAACAGTTTTCCTATCATCGATAAACCCGCGCGGGAATTCCATTTGGCGCGCGCACGCTTACTTGGATAAAACGCACTCACACCAACACAAAATGTTGATAACCTTAGCACAAATGGTCGACGCTCTTTCCCCTCTGTCGCCGCACTTCCATACCTTAGAGGGCGGCGGGGCAGATCAATAGCTCATTGGAAAGGCCACACAACACGTTCGAACTTGTAAAGTATTGCAGAAATTTCATTGAAAGAAATGCCCGACGCACACATGCGCACTGTATCACTGAAATCTGTCTACGAACACCACTACATCCAAATTTACGAGCGAATTTCGTGGAATTACACACAACACTGACCCGGCGCTACGCACACATGCTCATTTTCGTGCGCATGCGTGGTTATTTGTATAAATATAGGTGCTTACGTATACTTTTCGTCATTCGCTCGAAGCTACCGTAGTTAATTCACGTCTGATTATTCTGTGAACTTGTGAAATAGTTGCGACATATTTTACGAGCGCCATCAAGCGAGATAACAAGGATTAGCGAGGATTTCAGTGCTCTGTGAAAAGTGTTAGTGAAAATTACTCGTTACGAGTCTGAGTTGGCAAAAATTTGTGAAAATTTGAGGAGTATTAATTTAAAAAGCATCAAAATGTACAACGATTCAGTGGTTCCCGTAAAGACGGAGTCTTTCAGTGGAGTTGCAGCCAAAAGGTAAATATTAATTATCAACTTTCTTTAACCGATATGTTTTTATTTTTATTAGATGGAAGAAATAGTCCCAGTATTACATAATATTAACAATTAAATATTACACAACTTCAATGTAATTACAGTGCGTTAATTAAAAACTATTAAGTCGTCTAGATATGTTTTGTAAACACAACTTCTAATGTAGATTTTTTTTTTATTTTGTTTATTACATATTTTGTAATTTTATCTGATAAGACAAATTATAAATTATTAAATTACTAAACTGCATTCATTTGATTCAAAGTTTGAAATAATAAAACAATTTAAAACGTTCATTTTCTAATAATTTTACTTGATAAAAACCCCACATAAAAGCATTTGTCCAAACAATTTCACAATGGTTACGAAATCCTCGGTAGTATAGTGGTAAGTATCCCCGCCTGTCACGCGGGAGACCGGGGTTCGATTACCCGCCGGGGAGATAAGTTTTTTTTATTTTTTACTTATAATTTTTTTCCTTTTTCAGTCCTATCGGACAGTGCATCAAGTCTGCGCTCAGGCGTGCTTGTGTGGAGAAGAGACTAACTATTGGTCTCATGCCGGCGTTACAGTTTCTATCAAAGAACAGCAATGGAGCCCTTTTCTGCATACAAGCTGAAGCAAGGCCGGGTGACAGCGCTACACATATGCAAGAAGTGCTGTTACAGGCTTTTTGCATGGAGAACGACATTTATACTATTAAGGTAAGCATCAAAAATTTAATATAATTTTGGTTTTAAAATTTAGTAGTGCCATCTATTGATGTAAATGATGTAATGTAAAAACTGGAATATTATTTTAGCGCCATCTGGTGGTAGTTTATACGAATAAAGTGTTATAAATAACGCCATCTAAATTCAGTGTTACATTTTTCTAAGATTCGTTGTGAAAAATTACTAGCTAAATCGTAAAAATATGTGGTTTATTAACATTTTACTTTCTTTTGTCTACAGGTCGATTCAGAAGAGAAGTTGAAAAACTTACTGGGCTGCAGCAAGACATCATTAGATTTCACCTGCGTTTTGATCCACTACCCCTTTATGGATCCCTACACTGATTGCCCAGAAATTGATCTTTCTGCACTATCAGAATCAGAGAAAGATTTAATTGACTACTGCGAATCCAACTGGGGCTATACCCAAGTCCCAGTCATCAAACTACCAGAGAAGTGAAAACTTTGCTGTTAGAAAAATTTTGGAAAAAAAAATATTGACCGAGATGGTCCCAGTATCGTTTTGGCGTACAAGCCATTTATTGTTACGTTTGTCCTTAAGGATTTGTTAATATAGCGTAGCATATTGTACATTGTTTGAGGAGTCAGGAAGCCATTCTGTCTGTATTTAGAAAAGGATTTTGATGAAGTAAAGGTGGTTTTGTAATTATTGTTAATCAGATAGATGGATGAAGATATTTTATACCTTTGTAAATTTGTTTATATTGTAGCATTAACAATAAAAGATAGTGAACAATGTGTGGTTTTATTTCTCTAAGATAACAAATACATATGAATTCATATTTAAACTTTCCTATAAACATGGTATTATAGTAAAGAAATATAAAAAACAAGGGATGTATTAATATTTACATTGATATAAATAGTAAAATTTCGAGCAATAATGAAAAAATATTGATTTATGGAAATGTCAAATATCAAGTAAATCAATTACGAAAGAATATTAGAAAATTACAAGGTAGGTAACACAAAAATAAATACTCCTTAGCCTAGTAGGAACAATTATCAACCCTATACATGTGTTACATTTGCCCAATACTTGATAATAAAATCGGCACCACGTTCCCCAATCATCATACAAGGTGCATTCGTATTACCCAAAGGCACTACAGGCATTATAGAACCATCTATTACTCTGAGCCTATCTATTCCATAAACCCTTAATTCTGGATCTACAACCGCTGTATCATCATCTTCTGGACCCATTTTACAAGTGCCCACGGGATGATATGTACTAGACGTATAATGTTTCATTACACATAGGAGATAGTCATCCGTCCCCCATTCGAAATCTTCACAGTACGGCAGCGGAGTACGGACAAAATACGCGCCTTTACTTCTAAATGCATGCGTATCTTCTAATGATAACGCAAATCTAGTGCCACGTAACAACGGAAGGAAATCCGCTTCATCGTCAAAGTAATTAGGATACAACAGTGGATGACCGTATGGGTCATTAGGATTTAGGAGAAGTCTGCCTCGACTCTTTGGGACTATATTCATAACACGCAAAACGATGCCATCGTAAAACGATGCTGGAAGTATGGCCACTTCATTATACGCGGCAGGATCTTTAATGAATTCTCGCCAAGAACTCGTGTGATCAGCTTGATACTGAACATCAGGAGCGGCTAAGCCGTGCTCATATTTGAGAAAAGCAATCGAGTTTGTTGGTCCGTTCCCTGATAAAGGTCGTTCATGTGGAGGCATGTCGAAGAAGTTTTTAACGTAGTAAAATAATTCGTCCGCATTTACAGTCGTGGCTGTTCCATTAGGCAGAGCAACTAGAAGACCATTGTATGTGACGTGGTCGTGTAAATTTTCACCAACGGGCAGGTCTATTATCACAGGAATATTGAGCGATTCTAAATGTTCTCTTGGGCCAAGTCCAGACCACATTAACAATTGTGGCGAATTGATAGATCCAGCACTGAGTATCACTTCTTTTTTCGCGTATGCGGTGTATTTTTTATTGTTTCTTTCATAAATAACACCGACAGCTTCACCGTTCTCTATTAAGACTTTCTTTACTTCTGAATTAACTTTAACCACTAGGTTATCTCTGTTGTATCTAACTGGTTGAATGAACGCTGTGTTTGCGGACCATCTTACTCCATTTCTAGCGAAAGCTTGCGCTTGGTTCGTTCCTTCTTGATGTGCCCCGTTATAGTCTGTTAATGGTAAGCCTCTTTCTATGTGAGATTCTGTAATCATTCGAGCTATATTGTCGATATACGTGAACCTTTGTATAGGTTGTTCTCCGTTAATATCGTGGTATCTTCTATCTAGTTCTTCTATTTCTAAATTGTCTTCGTGTTTTTTGAATGGTAATACCTGTAAGAATGTACTTTACTTTTTAATACTAGAAAATAATAAAATTAAAGCAGTTAAAGACATTAGTATTAGGATAATTTGTACTAAGGAACTAGGGTATTTGCTTTAAATAGTTAATCTTAATTATTTAAAAATATTATAATTGATTTTTAAAAGATAGGTACGTCATATTGATTATTACATTATTGCTAGCATAAATGCGCAGGCGCAGTTAATTACAAATTCATCAAAAACCAACCAGTACTGAAATTAACATTAAAAGTAAAATTTAATAGTGATGAACCTACCCCATCAGTCTTCAAGTAGAATTAAAATATTAAGCAGAAATTAAACTTACCTCTTCATAACTCCAACCTCTGTTACCTAGCGCTGCCCAACGATCGTAATCCAGACGATTTCCTCTTATATACGACATTGAATTAATGGACCCGGAACCGCCCATCATTTTACCTCTGAAATTATTACAAAAAAATAAAACATAGAAAATAATCAAAAGAATAAGTGGCAAAAAGCCAACATCACGCGGTGTTCCCAGGCGGTCACCCATCCAAGTACTGACCGCGCCCGACGTTGCTTAACTTCGGTGATCGGACGAGAACCGGTGTATTCAACGTGGTATGGACGTTGGCGATACATATGTTGAAATTTAGAATCACTTGATAACTAGTTCAATTTTAAAACTATGTATTTATTTTTTTTGCCAATTTGTATTCTCGTGGTCCAGTTATTCAGAAAGTTTTGTGTAGCACATTCCAGCTTTTTAATTTTTTTACTGATATATTTCACAATTGAATTCAAATTATAGCCATCTTTCTAGACTAGACTAGAACCTAAGACTAGAACAGACTTTCGTTCCAAACCTTATTTTATTATTTAAAACATACTTTTTTAACATAAATTGTCATCACTTATTTCTTTATTTTTAACCTACCTCGGCCACGAACACCTCCCGCCATACGCCAAGCAACTCTTTCCGTTCGGCTCCGTACTATACCCCCAGTCGACATTCGAACCTATCAGAGAGTTATGCAGCCCTGGTATCAGGGATATGTCTGGTTGTTCTGGTCCAGCTTCTAGAAGTAAAACCTGGAAAATATGAAATATATAAATGTAATTGCGTATCTTTACTATTTAATATAAATTTAACTCAAACTCGAACATTTATTTATTCAATTAGACTTCTAGAAGCACTTTTGAATAGTCATGAAATATTTTTAACATTTACCACCGATTCGGAAAGCTGTACCTATGGAGAAAAATTATATCATATTGGATATGTAAAGATAAGTTAATAAAATAAAAAAAGTAAAAAGCCAACATCACGCGGTGTTCCCAGGCGGTCACCCATCCAAGTACTGACCGCGCCTGACGTTGCTTATCTTCGGTGATCGGACGAGAACCGGTGTATTCAACGTGGTATGGACGTTGGCGATGGGTGACGTAAAATTTAGGATCAATTGATTACATTTTGAAACTTTTCTACGTTATCTGATCAAAGATATTGTTTTGTTACTTCGAATAATTCATCCATCATTTTTGTAGTAAGCAATAAGCATGGTAGTAGTACCTTTTTGATTGTACTTATAATACATCACTCATAAAATACCTTCAAACGTGCTTCAAACATATTTTTCTAAAGTCTTTGTTATTCTCGTTCAATTAATTAATTAAAAAATCAATTACCGCGAATTTAAAACCAATTTGTACCTGACACACTTTAAAGTAGTTTAAACCAATTTTCCTGTCCATTTATATGATTAACACTAAATATGACCCTTTATACATAATATCTGTGTACTTAATATCTTAATTACTTTATGCACGTTATTACCTATTTATTATTTCAATTGTTTGTTGCCATGCTGACTTAATTATCAAAATATTAAAATTAATATGTACTTATAAATAATATATTGTTCCATGTTCAAGGTAATTTTGTCTATTGATATTCATTTCAGTCATATTTCAGTTCATTTTTTTCATACCACAGATAACATAATAATTAATATGTGATAATACCACAGTATTACAATATTATTTCCTAATGGTAATACTGTGATAATACTTTATTACATACCTACCTACTACTTATTCATATTTAAAAAATTGGGAATGTATTTTTGGGTTAAAGTCACAGTTAAAGTCTTCCACGATACAAAGACGACGACAAAGTCGATTTACTAACGTGCTAGCCGCTAGGTACCTACCAAATATTTATTTTTACTTCATGTAAAAGGTTAAAATGATCTTTCCTCTTTAAATTCAATAATATTATGAGTTTTAACTAAAACCTTACTAATCTCATACCTACGTATTAGGTATATATCACTACATAGTATAAAACAAAGTCGCATTCTCTGTCCCTATGTCCCTTTGTACGCTTAAATCTTTGAAACTACGCAACGGATTTTGATGCGGTTTTTTTAATAGATAGAGTAATTCAAGAGGAAGGTTTATAATATGTATAATAACATCCATTAAATAGTGGAGAAGTACTGTTATTTTTGAGGTTTCTAATGTGATGTCGTAAATAATTACATTTTTTCAGCTTACATTGCAAACGCAGGCTGAACCCTACGAGTTTTATCAAAATAATGTAGGTACTAAGTATTGTACACATTGAAAAGGTCTACAGAAAAGTCCGTGATGGTATAAGTCTATCTCTTATGGATAACCAACAATAACTTTTTTTTGTCATTTTCTTTTTACGACAAATAATGGCTAATTTTCTAAGCGATTTTAACCAATACAGCATTAATCCTTAACCAATTAAATACCTTGAATACATTGTTCATTTAATATAGATCTATATGGCCCTTTACACCGTATGATTAAAGTGAATATTTTCGAAGATATTACAGATTTAAAAATTGCGGGACGTAGCGTTTGCGGCGGTACCGGCCGGCCGCCGCGCCATTGCACCCGTGCGAAGCCGGGGCGGGTCGCTAGTAGTATATAAAATGTTTATCGGAGGCGAAGACTCACTTTGAGTCCCTGCGCCACTCAAGTAAGTAAGTAAGGAAGTATATAATAATATGTTTTTACATATTATTATGTTAATAATCTATAGTCGTAAATATCAATAGTATTGACGGGATAGTCCATTAGATAATTATATACTATCTGTACCTATATCTTTTATCACATTACGCTCACGCAATTGCAATACCTAAAAGCTTTTAGACATCTGATAATAAATTTGGATTATTTTGTAGACTTTACTTGAACAAACATTGAAAGGGCATAGATAAGAATTTGAGGTATTGATAAGGGCTGCTGAATCGAGTTATTTTGTACATATTCATGTTCCTTATAAATACCTAGGTACCTACCACTCAAATCTACAAAACATAAACTTCTATCAAAACTCTTTTATATTAGATCTTGAATAATTTGCGAATTCACATGAATCATTTAATTAATTTATATTTAAAATAAAGAAGTAGGTGATAATAATTGAATCGTAAACTATGTAAATATAGGTATCACTGTTGTAATGAAATAATATTTAGCGAAAAATCGGATCACTACATAGTATTTATAAAACAAAGTCGCTTTCTCTGTCCCTATTTCCCTATGTCCCTTTGTATGCTTAAATCTTTAAAACTACGCAACGGATTTTGATTCGGTTTTTTTTAATAGATAGAGTGATTCAAGAGGAAGGTTTTAGTATATAATTTATTAGGTTTTAGACAAAGCGGGCGAAGCCGCGGGCGGTAAGCTAGTTGTAAATGAAATCAAGCTCAGTCTTAACTGCTCATAAAAATACTGTAAGTTTTACAAAAAAAAGTAGGTAGCCGCCACTTTGAGAAACACTGTTATCAGATTACAACGTCATAAACAAATAAATAAAAACACTAACCTTCCAATCCGGGAATTCACTCAACCTTGTAGCTACCACACACCCCGCCGAGCCCCCTCCGACCACTATAAAATCGTAATGCTCTTCATCTTCAGTATGATCATGAACACCAATATCTTCCTGTATACGTCGATCTAAAGAATCTCCATACAATTGTACCAGCACATTTAAGAAAGCATATCCCAAATAGGAACATGCAGTCAGATGACTATTGGCCGGACATACCTCCGTGAGATTTAGGGGTTGCCAAATCATGGCTGAAATTATAAATGAAAATTGACAATATGTTCACGTTAATAACTGGAAGATGATTGGAATTACCTTTTTTTAATTTGAACTATTAGATAATTGAATTATACTTTTTATACAATGGTGTTAAACAATGAATACTATTAGAATCTAAATCACAATGCCTAAGCACAGAATAGTTAATAGTACAGGTAGGCTAAGTAGAGACCATATTATTATAGGTCTGATCCTTACGTTTGTAGTGGTGGTAATGAAGACAGACAAATATGCATCTAAATTTATCCGATAATTAATACATAATTAGTGCTTAAGGTTTTATATAACTCGTCTTTGTTCGTATTTTAGTTTTAACCTTTTAAATAAAGTAGGGAGGAGTCATATTGTAGGTGATCTCTTTACAACTTAATTAATGTTACAAAGTGCACACTTTCCATTTAGTAGTGCAAAATATTAGAGCTTATATTTCAAAAAAGCATCATAACCCAGGGCCGTCTTAGACTATGCCGGGGCCCTTGGGCACACAAGAATTGGAGGCCCTTTGAAATATAAAGAAATCAAACTAGGTATACAAATTTTTTCCCACAATTATATATGTTTTTGCCCTAAATAAGAAGCTCTAAAGAAGTAATAAGAAACGAGAAAATTTATATGTAAAATTTTTGCTCCATTTTTTTTGATACATTTTACTTCTGACCAATCTTGTATTATATGGTCTTTTGAGGAAACTTTTTTTTCCTTATTTTTTTTATATAATTCATTTGAAACGCTGCTGCTGTAATGGCGCTCCAAAGTTGACTTTAATTAAATTTAATTAAGAAATATTTTAAGAATTACTTTTTCAAATTACCTTTCTCTTTTTCAAATTTATCTTTTTAATTAGCATCTGGATTTTTTCTTTCGTAGCCGTTTCATATTGATCAAAATTATTGCGTGCGTTATTGAAATAATTTATTCAAGGCCTAGGCAAATGGAAAAAGTCAAAACGCTTGTCATCTATTCGTATAGAAATGGTCCGGTGTGAACAGAATTCACTAAGTTCTAGGACCTTTAAAACTACAAAATTTCATATCCAGCAGAAAATTAGTAAAATTGTTCAAAGGATTACTAAAAATAAAATACAAAATTAACTGTCATTCCGGTACGTGAATTAAAAAACATATTCCAGGTTATAAATAAAAAAAAATAGGTATTTCGCGATTTATACTGAAACAATAAGTTTTATCATAAAATCATTTAGGTGTGAAGTGATTTAAGAAACGTGTGCATATTATAAGGATGGGATGAGTTTATAAATCGTTATATCTTAGAAAATGGTAGGAAGCTACATCTTAGGAAAATAATGTATTGATTCTTTTGTATAGATAATTTTATGATCTACAATTTGGGTAAAAGTGGTTATATGATAAAACTTACCGTTTCGGTAAAAATCACGAAAAACCTATATATTATCTATTGACTTTTAGGAAAATTTTTTTCCTAGTAACAGAAGGTCGGGAAATTTTAATATATTTTTGAAGTGAAACTTCTTTAGGCGCGTTGAGAGTAAAATTTCAAGGTCGCATCATAACAATACCGTCACGTCATGGAGTAAATCAACGATTTTGGTACCTAATCTTGCCAAAGAAGTGGGCTATATTTAGCACCGAAATAATTTTTCAAATCGGACCAGTAGTTTCCGAGATTAGCGCGTTCAAACAAAAAAACAAACTCTTCAGCTTTATAATATTAAGTATAGATTGTGTTTTTAATTATTTTATCAAATTTCGGCTGGATGGGAATTTTGGTCGTGGTCGTCGTCGTCTTTGGTGTGTGACCGAAACATTAGCAAAACGTCATAAGCTTATATCAATTAGTATCAATAGCGGATTCTATTCTCTAGCGTTTCTGCCACTTGTCTAGAGGCCCAGAGATTAAAGTTTTGTCACAACGCCCTTGTCTGCTATTCTGTAAACTTAGACTTGTTTTTAATTTTCATAATTCCCAAAATAATTCAAGTAAAAATATATTATATTACGTTAATAAGTAAATAAATAATTGATAAGTTAATTATAATGGTGTTCGAATCACTCGAATTATTCCTATACATAAATGTTTTGATTCGAATAAATCTGAAAATGATCTGACGTTCGGGCAACGAGAAAAGTGTATTGCTTTTTAATAAAATATTTTGAGATTTATGTGAGAAAAATTGTCAGTCCTACATCTCCTCCAGGGGGGCCCCCAGGCGATGGGGGGCCCTGGGCACTGGCCCCCTGTGCCCCTATGGTAAAGACGGTAATGTCATAACCTGCATTTTTATAAAAAATAATATTTCATGTTAGTATTTTTGAGTGTTTCGTTTTACGCGAGTATTACAATTTACAATAATTAAAGATTTTAGCGGATTTTAAACGCGATTTATTCATTATATTATTATCCCGACGAAATCGTTGGGATATTTTTAAATATTTCATGTTAGTTTGATATTTGATATTGGAAGTATTGTAACAGATATTTAAGCGTGGTTCATTCCATGTGAGTCACGAATCTCGATTAAATAAGATAATACATAGATAATCTATACTAATATTATAAAGAGGAAAGGTTTGTATGTATGTATATGTATGTTTTTCACGCATAAACTACTGAACCGATTACAATTAAATTTAGCACACATATAGAGGGTAAGCCGCAGGCGGAAATCTAGTGCTTCAATAAAAATGAAAAGTATATTTACCGTTTGACATTGTTTATGATCCGATATTGCAGTTTTAAAAATAACAAGACACATCCGATCTGTGCCAAGATAGAAATGCAAGTATTAAATTCAGTAGCGGATAATAAAATAAGTAGTTTATGTTAATGTAAATTATTCCAATAATTAGAACGCTTTTTGACTGTCGCGTCCATAATAAGGCTGTTTCGATTAAAAACACTGTTATCGGCTAATGTGTATTAATGTTCAATAAAATTGTAATTTCATTCAGTTAATAGTTGGTTTTTTTGGAACTTCAAATTATTAAAGGTAATAAAATAGATTATGGAATACGCGTGATAGTCATAATTACATATTACTTTAAATAAAAATTGTTCGTTATTGACCTACTTATTTAATTTTTACCAATGGTAAGTTTATCTTCAGTTTACTTTTCTTTTTAAAGAAGCATTTCGTTTATTGAAGTTTCAGACTAAGTCCATTATGAAAATTTTAATAGAATTCTATTTATAAGTATAATTTTATAGTCTGTGGTGTAGTCATTAAAAATGTCTAGGTTATTTAAAAACGTTAATTTTTAATTTTCATTGAATTTAAATGACTTTTTTGTGTTAAAGACTTTTTTATGTGTCTATAGCTGTAAAAACATGTCATATCCGAAACACCTTTTTAATTTATATTTAAATTTACCAAACTGCATTGCAATTTGCAATCAAATTGTTAGAAAGTAGAAACACACCCAATTTAAACGGAGCGACACGGGTGGTTAGTCTAGCTTTAAAATATAAAAGGCTATAAAAGGCTAAAATTAAAATATACAAAATTATCATCAAAATCGGCACAACAACAAAAATACGGTCGAATTGAGAATCTCCTCAAAATACAACCAGGGCGGAACCAGGGCGAACAGCTAGTAATAAATATAAAGATATTTATTATCATTATTTGTGGGGCTGATATGCTTAGAGCATTAAACCAACATTGGTTTAATGCTCTAAGCTGATATGCAATATTTAAGAATCCTATTTTAATGAAGCACGTAGTCTGGTAAAAAACAGTAAAAAGCCAACATCACGCGGTGTTCCCAGGCGGTCACCCATGCAAGTACTGACCGCGCCCGACGTTGCTTAGCTTCGGTGATCGGACGAGAACCGGTGTATTCAACGTGGTATGGACGTTGGCGATAGCTGTATGTAGTATAATATGTATATCTCACTTCCATAATACTCGGGTACCATCATAAGGAAGGTACCCGGTCCTTTGGAAGGCTTACGTGGGGACACGGATCCAACACGCAGAGGCCCTTTAGAGAACTTTACTGTGTTGTGGGACACCAGCCGCAGCCTGCCCATGACTGCACCATAGAGATACAGCCCTGGGCAGTCCGCGGCCGATGTAGGACTATTTCGAGGTATGGAAAACAAAATAAACTGGGCTATGGAGTGGGATGTTAAATGGGCCGGTAATTGGGGACTATTGAGAACTATGGCACCTGCCTTTCTACTAAAAGAAAGTAAAAATATGTTGGCAGGTGGTGACTCGCCCTCTCACTGTATGGGCCCCCGAAATAAGTCACTGCAATGATGCGACAAGGGGGCAACATAATATGTATTATTATTAGTCTGTGGCTGTATCGAATTTTTAAAACATATTAATATTATGAGGGTTTGTTTTAGAGAATTAATTTCCAATTAAAATTCACTTAACTGTATCATTTTTAGTACGAATTTTTACAACAATTCTTAGTACATATGTATATACAAAAATAACAGTCACGATGCTTAACGATACGTTCATCTTAATTATTGAACAAGTTTTCAGCCCGAAAGAAATAATTCACGAAATTTTCTGACCATATAAAAATAATTTGATGTCGATCAGTAATTTAATGCATATTTTGTTGAATAAAGCTATTTGTAAATTCGAACCGAACCATGTAGCAGTCGTGGCCGAGTGGTTAAGGCGTCTGACTCGAAATCAGATTCCCTCTGGGAGCGTAGGTTCGAATCCTACCGGCTGCGAAACTTTTTATGTTATATTTGAAAATAAAAACCGATACAGGGGCAGCAGTACTTTTGTATTATTTTTGCAGTCGTCAATTATGAATACTTCCAGCGTTCCAGTATTTCTTATTAGGTTTGCAGATATCATTTTTATAAGCGTTGTAAAATTAATCATTACTTACATGAATTTTGAAAATGTTACAAACGAAGTAGTGGTTCTTATGTTTAAAAACCTTAGGGTTTTGTTATCTATACTAATATTATAAAACTGAAGAGTTTGTTTGTTTGTTTGTTTGAACGCGTCCGATTTGAAAAATTCTTTCGGTGTTAGATAGCCCATTTATCGAGGAAGGCTATATATCATCACGCTAAGACCAACAGGAGCGAGCAATGCGGGTGAAACCGCGGGGAACAGCTAGTAGCTTATAAAGTTTTATGAGTCTATCCGTTTCATAATTTTAATACACAAAGTATGAAGTTGTATATGAGTTGGATCGATTTTTAGGTTCTGGTTGTAGGTGTAGTTCTCAATATTGTCAATTGATAAAAACCACTATACCTACTAACGGTGAGTGAATAATTTAGTCTCAATTTTTAACTTGAAGACCAAGATAGTTCAATGAACCGAAAGAATGAAACTAGTCAATTTATAGTCACTCATTTACTCATTACCTAACTAGGTAAGGACAAGTAGTGAAATGCTGATAAGACTAAGTTTGTATATTATGTATAAAAAAAAACAAAAAGGTTTTTCTCAGGGGACACCCGGGTTTGAACCGGGGACCTCTCGATCTGCAGTCGAATGCTCTACCACTGAGCTATATCCCCACTGACGACTAAATTAAAAATAACGCTATTATTCATCTTATCACTATCGATAAGTAAAAAAATTTTTCAAAAAATTTCTTGAATTCAATTTCTTAAATTGTTGATTGCTTATTAATATTTGTCTATAGCTGAATCTCTTTATCACTTAGTATTTTCTCGAAAATACTAAAAAAAAATTCGTAATAAACATCTATAAAAGTATGTTTAAAAATTGAAAGAAAAAAGGCAAAAGAATCCGCCCCCGGGTGGGCTCGAACCACCAACCTTTCGGTTAACAGCCGAACGCGCTAGCCGATTGCGCCACGGAGGCCATGGATGTGGCAACAAAATTAAGGATGTGTTTCTTTTAGAATTAAAATGATACATTTACATACTATACAGGCCTATAATACACACATCATGCGCACTTGATGCGCACACTCACATCAATATGATGATTGCAAGAAGAATGCTCACAACTTGCATTCAAATTGTGTTGACGGAGCGACAACGTTGCAGACGCTCGTCATGCGGCGCGTGCGATCCTATAATATATTATTATCAACAATTACATAATATCACAGAATAATAACTAGTCGCTAGCTAATAAATTAATAATACTTATTATGTCAATTTGAAGCCTGAAGGTACTCGACCGACTCAAGTCTCAAAATGCTATTTGAAGAAAACTGATAAGTACATTGTGACTTTTATAGCGTGAATACATGGACCGTCCACACAGAGCGTGAAGCTTCGGAAAGCAGTTCGATATAGTTCAATCTGTATTTTATTATCAACTAATATTCGTTGCTTGTTTAGTTTATTTGTCGATTACTCAAATTCATACCGCTCAAGTTATTAAATCAGTATCTCATAATCAGTCGCTCACTTTATTTTCAGTCGCTCGTTTTATTATTCCCCTAATAAAATTCGCACACCATGTGCAGTTCGATCCAACTTGAGAGATAGGATAGTTTAAACATGTAGGTGTCGTGGCCATATCGTAGATTTGCTCATTTCATGAAATGGCCAATTTAGTTTGGCCAGATCGTTAAATCGTCAACGTTTCACGATTTGGTCATCCACATTTGGCCAGATCGTCGATCTGGCCAAACGTGGATGGCCATTTCACGAAATGCGACCATTTTTGTTTCTTTTTTAAAAAGCGATTCGCTTCTGGCACTCGCCGGCCGCTGCCGCGGCTCTGCTCGCTTTGCTCACTCAGCTCGTGCGTTGTTTATTAAAGTCTAACCTAACCTAACCTAACTGTTTTCTATTGAAAAAACCATTCGCTTCTGGTATTCGCTGGCGCTACCGCGGCACTAACTTAAATGACAATAAACAAGTTCTTAAAATATTCTGAATTTTTTAATGTTTTATGGACTCTCTAAGATATTTTATACGATCTGGCCAAATGTCGATGACCAAATCGTGAAACGTTGACGATTTAACGATCTGATCAAACTATGTTGGCCATTTTTTAGTCCAGTCTGTGGGGAAATGTAAAAGCCTCTGCTCTACAAAAGGTGGCGTAGAAAATGTTTTGAAACAATATTGTTTAGGTATGAAAGGTTAATAAAAATCCAAGTTTTCGACCTTGACGGACCCAGGCGCTAGCCGCCATCTTGAATT
>CAJQZM010005255.1:0-17527 GCA_907164665.1 Colias nastes | reverse complement strand
AGCGGGACATTGGCTGGGAACAGATCGTAGCAATCACCTTAAAAAGGAAATAAACGAGCTGTTAGCAAGATTATTTTGATTTATATAATTGCATGATTCGCAGAGTTAAACTTATAATTACAGTAATTATTATAAGTTTAACGACTTGCAAGGTTAGGAGCATAATTATGCAATGAGTTTTTTGCATATAAATGTTTTAATTGAGTGCCCTCGAATTATGTATTTAAATAAAAACTTCATGTGAAAAGACATCAACTGTTACTTCGTCACATATAAATTTTATAAAATCTTCTTATCATTATTTGAGAGTTCTATAAAAATAAGTAAAATTAAAAAGCACGCGCAATTTTCCCGCGCTATTTTGACATGCAATTTTTTTTCTATGACATAAAGCTAAGCTATTCACAACCCGACTGTAATCTGTATGATCACTTTCATTTGCGTCTAGTAGATACAGTCACGACGTGGAAAAGTTGTTTCGGGGATTTATGGCGGACCGTGAGTGACAGTCGTGGCGTTGGTGGTCGAGATAAATATTTATTTTTATGGCATAAGATATATGGTAACGTAATATATTATATTTTGATGTATTGCCCGTGCTTAGTATCTACAGGTATAAAGTTGGTTATTAATATTATTTGCGGAAAAATTGTTTTAGATTTTTAACCGATTTAATACAGGAAGAATGTTTATGAATTTGGCCTTAACCTCATTTTGTTGTTTGCTTCAATAATAAAAATCCAACCAAAAAAACGCAACAGCTCTATATATTCTAAACAATATACCTACGTGAGACTTTTTTTTAATATTTTTTTATTTTGTGCCAGCTCTATTACCGCGACAGCCCTGCAAAACAAGGAGCTACATCCCTTTCTGGAATGTTCTACATTCAGAAGTAACATTCCGTATCCTAACGCTACTTAATAACGCAAAAACTATACAGCTATAGGTATGTTACGCAAATGTACCGCTTTTAGAGGCAGAGCTTAAAATAGTAAACATATTTGTAATGTAATTATAGTTATAAGTATACTTGCATTTAAAATGATGTGTGTCATGTGTTAAAAGATGTTTGAGTAAATAAAGTTCAAGCTGCTGCATTCTTACTGCAATTTGTTGCATACAGATTGAAGTAATTTATGTATCTGTTACATTTTCTTACCAATTTATCCATAGAGTTGAGTAAACTAAAATATTTGTTAAATTCTCTCAGCTGCAAATACCCTCAAAACTCAACAAATCGCGTCTAGATTGATAGATTCCTTGAAAATATATAAATTACTAGCGGTTCGCCCCGGCTTCGCCCGTGGTACCTACATGTTAACGTTTTTTTTTTTCATAAAAACTATCCTATCTCTCAAGTTGGATCAAACTGCACATGTTGTGCGAATTTTATTATAATCGGTTAAGTGGTTTAGGAGTCCATTGAGGACAAACATTGTGACACGAGATTTATATATATTAAGACTAAAACACCAAGGATGTAGGTACCTACTTTCTAGAAAGTTTTATTCACCTATATTTTGCTTGAACGTAGTATGTATATAGGAAAATAAAACAGTTACTAACTCTAATTAGAACTAACCGTTGGATCCCAATAAAGCCTGATTCCCACGGCATGTTTGCTTCACAAGCATTGGCAGACGACAAGCGCTTGTCGACATCGGTCGCGATTTGAACTGAGCGTTCCCACGGCATGTGTGCGTATGGCAAGCACTGGCAAGCACGGTGGACGGTCATTCCTACTAATACCTAATATAAATTCTCGAATTTTGCATGATAGAAATTATCGTACAATCAGCGTACGATAATACTATGCTATCGTACATCGTACGTAGGCACAAAATTATTTTATTTATTTATTTAAATTCTTTATTTAACACACACAAAAAAATAAACACAAAAATAAAAAGAACAAAAAAGAAGATCATAACATGTTAAATAGGCGGCCTTATCGCTATAAGCGATCTCTGCCAGGCAACCTTTGGATAGGATTTGTCATACGAATTAAAATTAGATGGGTGGTGTTTGATTTAAAAGGAGAAAAAAAAAAAATATGTACATATACAATATATATACGTATATATATAAAAATAGATACCTAATAATAAATAAATAAGTAAAAACAATATAAATATTGATATCAATACTATAAATACATGCTATAAATACACATACATACATAATATATACTTACATACATACATATCATACAATATGATACATAATACATAACTATGTATAAATAAAAATATTACAGCTCGTTGAAGAGATGACGTATTTGTACGATAATTATCGTACGGTTCCGAACAATGACGCGCTACAGACGGCAAGCCCCGACGGACGTCGACCAACGCCGTCGCACCGCGCCAAGCGCGCACCTTTGATCTTACCGACTTCCGATGGATAGCACAAGCGTCGGCAAACATCGGCAAACAATCACAAGCGCACCGATTCCCATGGCATGTGGTATGGTGTGGCGCGGTCGGGTTTGGGAAGCAAACATGTCGTGGGAATCAGGCTTAAGGCTCTTGTTCTTGCCATGGTAGCTTTTAACGACCATCCGTCATTATGTTTTAAGAAGTGCATCTTAGTTCTTTAATATACATATATGTACTTGATTCATATACAATATTTTAATTTATTTTTTACTAGTGGTCCGCCCCGGCTTCGCCCGTGGTACATATTTCGCAATAAAAGGTAGCCTATGTCCTTTCTCGGGTATCAAAATATCTCCATACCAAATTTCATGCAAATTGCGGTTCAGTAGTTTAGGCGTGATTGAGTAACAGACAGACAGACAGAGTTACTTTCGCATTTATAATATTAGTATGGATTCCTTTTTTGAAAAACAGACCTACAAAATTTCAATAAATAATATATTATTAAATAATTTCAAGACACACAGGTATTGTAACGAATACATATACTTAAAAAAGGCCCTCATAATCAATACAATATATATGTAGGTATATAGGATATAATCTGAGAACTTTGAACATTTCAAATACAGACCTCGTGTATCGTTAAAAATAATAAATTAATAGCCAATTTGTAATAAAACATGAACGTGTACCTATCTATCTATAAAACATTTGAAAACTATATTATTTAATTTGTAAAAACTATATCTAAATAGGGTAAACGCTAATTGTATGATTTATTTCATACCCAATTATAGTAGTTACCTTAGTTACTAATTAATTTTTATATATAAAGACCGAGGACAGATTTTTTTCATTAACCTTGCTTTTTACGAAATAAAATGTTTAATTAACACTTTATATACAATGTATATACCTTACGCAATTATTTTGCCTGTACCTCGTTTAAATACATATAGCCCAGGAAAACGTATTTTACTCAAAATTTTAAATTAGAAGTTCCTCTTGATTACATCCATACTAATATTATAAATGCGAAAGTAACTCTGTCTGTCTGTCTGTTACTCAATCACGCCTTAACTACTGAACCAATTTGCATGAAATTTGGTATATAGAGATATTTTGATACCCGAGAAAGGATAGGATAGGTTTTATCTATATCTATGCGGGTTTTTCTTTGACTGCGCGGGCGATGCCGCGGGTCGAAAGCTAGTATTTAAATAAATTCAATAATTTACATTTAAAATAAGTAGAAACTTCAAGTTAAGTACTAACAATTGTACCTACATTGTACAAATATGTTAGGGATGTTTGCTTTTTCAACTGAACTGCTTGTAAAGTTTTAACTGTATGATAGAATTGTATAAAATACAATGCTCTGTGTGTATGAGAACTATGGCTTGTGCATTTCTATTATGTTGTTATAACGAGTAATGTAAAGATTTATTTGTTTCATCATAATATGCGTATGAGTTTCACTTTTATCACGAACAAGATAGCGAATTGTCTATTATAATATTTATATTTACTGTGAGTAACGTTTTTAAGCCCGTGCATTTAAAAAGACTTCGTTGTAAAGCATTAATTTGAATTTGTATATTAACAAATAAAATTTTAGAATCAACATGTTCAAGGCTTAAAAAAATATCTGGAATAAAGGCATCGGAATTCGGACGAATAATAATAAAAAACATACCTCGAATATGTAATTAGGTAGTAATTAGAAATTGTTACCTTACAGCTTAAACATACAAACAGTACTCCCACAAATATTCTAAACAGTCTCGAATAGAAAACCGATTTCCCACCAATGTATTCCTCCACGATCTATTACTCGCTCCGACCGCTAGCAAAAATAATGGGTATTACATCCAATCACTTCCTGCGAAATAAATTAAAACATTGTACGTGTAATAAGTTACTCCAATGGTGCTGTTTATGTCTGCTCCATTATTTATTTAAGATTTCCATTATATATAGATACAATGTATGAACGTACACCTGAAAAACAGCTAACGCTATCTATGTTCGTGGCTCAAACTGAATTTAACGTTGTAAAATTTCCAGAAGATTCTCAAATCGTGGCATATATTTTTATAGTTTACTCAATTAGAGATGTACCATTAAAATAAATAATAGTTAAATATCTAATAAGCGATATAATATACAAACGTTCTTTAACTTTAAAAAGTTCGAAACGATATTAGTTGATACAATTTTTCTTAAGTGAAATAAATGCAATCCGAAAAGTTTGCAGTTCTATATAGGTATATAATTGAAAAGAATTGTAATCTTCACAAAGTTATATTTATATGAATTGTAACCTTAAGTTATTTAAAAGTAATTCTTTATCTATAATAATCGGAAGCGTATAATCCTAGTAATAAATTTTATCGACGGAGAGTAAAGGCGCCGCTTTTTGATAACAAAAGTAAACATTGTGAGGTTTAGTATCAGTATTCAAATATGGTTTTATTATTTCCGATATATTCATATAAAATACTTCACAATGTATCATTTTATAATATCAGACGAAGTCAAACCATATCAATATACATTCCCTTTTAAAATAACTAAATTACAAAACTTTTTCACGCCTATACCGATGGAGTGATTTGAGAAAATTTCACATGTAGTTTTCTTTTTAACCGTGCCAACTTTTCATCACACGAGCAAAATTAGAAAATGTGAATTTTCGCGCGATAATACGAAGTAAAATGAAGTTCGTGTTAAAAATTAAATAGGAATAAGACTAGCTTTCTTTCACTTATTTCCTCTATAAATTTTTAGATTATGAATCAATTATAGCATTTTTACAGCTTAGGAGATTATTTATAAGGTTCAAGATCATAAATTAAGGTGTTAACAAGTTATTCAGTTATCTTCTGATTTATAGAGAAAACTTCCTAACGCTATCCGTGAAATTGGAATTTATTGCTTTAATAAAGCAATTATTGGAATCATTATTATTTATAGGTAACTGTTGTACATGCACGATTGTATTATTAAATTATTGTTGAAACTCTGGTCTTAGATTTTACAAATAAGTGGGAATAGTTCTCATAACTCGTGTTTACATCATCTATTCCTTTGAGGTATAGCTAACTATATTAGAAAAAAAAAAACATAGGCACTTACTTAGACTTACACTGAATGCATAATTATATTAACTACTTATACACAAATTGACGTTCAAAATATAGCTGTTTTAACTCAATTTTTAGCCGTAACAACGCCAATTTAAAGCGGTCGGTAATTAATTATGAAATTAATCTCACTGAGCTATCAATATTCGAAATTAACTTTTATTTCACATGTTACTGCTATGAAGCGCGAAGGATGTGCTTTATAAATGAAATATACATTAAAATTATAATATTAACGAGTTTTTTTATTTATAGTTACTCAGACATTGAGGAATTTAATTTAAGACAAATTGGGAGGATTTGATTTATATTTTTCAAGTATGTTTATTACATTAGCCGGCGGCAATATCTTCATCCGCGTCAAAGATAATTTATTTATTACAACTATGTTTATCGAAGATTATCTGAAACATCACAAATATAATTTATAGATAGATAAATAATAAATTTGTTATTGAAAAAAAATCATGTACATATACAAGGTAATCAGTATTAGGCCCAAATGCAAACTTTAATAGCGACAATTCTGACAATTAAAATTATCTTACATATTTAAACTGATTTCCAAAATAATCGACTAGGTATAAGTTCTAACTATAACGGTTCAAAAGCGTCTGAGATCTAGTGCAACAAATAACCAATGATTTTGTTAGAGATTTGTTTGATATGTATGATCTTTTAAATATACTCTTCATTGCTCAAATATCATCGCGTATAACAATCCAGTTGTTCAAATTGCTTATGTAACCAATAAAATGAAATCATTGCATGTAAATAGGCCGCGAATCTATTGCAATGCCGTTTTGATCAACATAGTTATGGGCAGCAATTTGCGACGTCACATGCAAATCGCTATATTGTTTTGACCTTCCCGTGTGTAATTTATGAATATAATGATGGGTTATTTTTTATATTAAAGCGATCTGTATCGTTGGTTATGTGTTGTGATTTTCCATAATATTTTACTTACAGAATATTATATTTAAATTTTTTACTTATTTGACAGCTCTGTCCGTTTAAGTTTAAACAACTGAACCAATTATATGTATATATGAGCACTCCGGGTTGCACGTTGAAATGTGGCTAATTAGCTACATTTTACTCCAGTTGTCTCTTTTTCGCTTTCGCATGTCATCTTACTTCGACTAATCGTGTGTGCGATAGTGTGCCGTTATTGAAGATCAAATTTTTTAACGCTTCCTTGACTTCCAACTACGCAAATCAAAATCTGTAAAAAAATATTTTTTCCCATTAAACGCGAATAAGAAGTGATAAATCAGACAAATAAATCATTTGTAAAACAGCCTGCAGCGTAATTGGCATGAATTGGTGCCATCATGGTCAATAAAACAACATTTCCAATCATTTTATATTCTTTGTATCTACTAGGTATCTATATCTATATACCTCATACAATACCTACCACCTACGTATAGTCAAAACTTAAGCTTGGAACTGAAAAGTCTTGAATTAGGCTTATTATTTAGGCTATCAATTCACTAACTGCTTTAATCATACTGTGCTCGTTTCATTCGCATATAACCCAGTAAACTAAAAAATGGTCCTTTACCAAACAGGTTTCACAAATGCTTTCAAATTGTAAAAAAATCCTTTATACTTGTGTAATCGTAGTAATTATTTTGACACTTTACGATGCGCGTGGGCAGAAATGTTCGAATTAAGGATGCTATGAACGGGATATGTGACATGGAATTTGAAGCACTCTATTTGATGCTATTTACGATAAAGTGTAGATAATATGGGCGTGTATTCGAATTGACACAATTTTGTTAATTGTATCAATTCATGTAACGGTGCATTTACATCAAACGAGCGAATGCTCATTCTAACCCGACTATGTCAAATTATTATAGTGTAAACAGGCGTAGATCTTTCTTTCGTTGTTCTTAGTGCGTTCGAAAAGATTTTATGCAATGTTCTAATACTGAACACACTGCGTATGAGTTTTCGTTTACACTAAAGATCACGAAAGAATGCTCTTGCTCTATGTTCTTATGTTCGTTTGATGTAAATGCACCGTAATACAGTGTTCTGGATTTATATGTATTTTTTTAACGTTTCCTTGACTTCCAACTACGCAAATCGAAATCTGTAAAAAAAGTATTTTTCCATTAAACACCTCACATATGATCATATCACATCTCCGTCGCGTAGCATCGACGCGTATCATGTTTGCTAGTGTGGACGCAAAACGATCGCGATCGTGATACACTTCGTATCATGATACACCCCGATCGCTATTAACCGCGTATCTGATACGTGTCGTATCGGATACGCGTGTCATGATCGGCAGAATGATCTAGTGTGGACGCATTTTGATACGGTGTCATGATATGGCTATGTCATTTGATACGTGATACGCCGCAATCCATCTCTAGGCGGTTTTTCCCCGACCATCAAAAGCGATACGCAATGCCAACACATGATTAGAAAAGTTTGCATTCCCGTGTGTGCGTGATTAGACGATTGCATTCCCGTGTGTGTGTGAATCACGAGATCGATACGATGATCGGCGAGAGGATACGTGATCAAGTAAGTGTGGACGTGGTTTTTGGCCAAACCGTGGCTCACGCGATAAAAGGTACGGTATGGTCAAAATGGGCGTCCACACTTAGGATACGCATACTCGATATGATACGCCTGATACGGATACGATTACTTGATACAAATGTGGACCCGGCTTATGGTGGGTCCACACTTGATCATTTTCGCGTATCACATCTCCGTCGCGTAGCATCGACGCGTATCATGTTTGCTAGTGTGGACGCAAAATGATCGCGATCGTGATACACTTCGTATCATGCACCTGCACCACATGCGTAACATACACCCCGATCGCTATTAACCGCGTATCTGATACGTGACGTATCGCATACGCGTATCATGATCGGCAGAATGATCTAGTGTGGACGCATTTTGATACGGTGTCATGATATGGCTATGTCATTTGATACGTGATACTCCGCGATCCATCTCGAGGCGGTTTTTCCCCGATCATCAAAAGCGATACGCAATGCCTGACACGCAACGCATGATTAGACAAATTTGCATTCCCGTGTGTGCGTGATTAGACGTTTGCATTCCCGTGTGTATGTGAATCTCGAGATCGATACGATGATCGGCGAGAGGATACGTGATCAAGATACAGTATGATTAGTGTGGACGTGGTTTTTGGCCGAACCGTGGCTCACGCGATAAAAGGTACGGTATGGTCAAAATGGGCGTCCACACTTAGGATACGCATACTCGATACGATACGCCTGATACGGATACGATTACTTGATACAAATGTGGACCCGGCTTTAAGTAAGCAAATAGATCAAAGTCAGACAACCAACAATTCCTGTATTGGAATGAGATCTAGATATCTGTATATAACTAAATGAAAGGTAAAGAAAAAGCATATTAAATGATGAATATTACTTAGTTATACTTCATCTTACTACAATGTATGACATAATACATGAGCATACTACTCAGCCACCATTCATCTCCACATTTTATAAAACAAAGTCTTTGCGCCGTGTCTGTCTGTTCGCGATAAACTGAAAATCTACAGCACCGATTTTTATTCTGATTTTTATTCACCAATGGAAGCCGCGGGCGGAAAGATTATTATTAGATTAATAATATAATCTTCCACTAGTACCAAAATCTTGACTGAACTACAAATATTACTTAAAACAAGCGAATTAAAAACGCACTTCACAGTTATGTTAAAAACAGTAAAAATGTCCATTCATCGGATATATTCCTTGAATTGCGAGTGTATCACCGTTCTATTGTTTGGTATCGCAAATCTTGATATGGTACTGGGAACTCACACAATGTAAGTACGTGATACTGGGAATTATATTTAAACTGTATTATTGATTTCTGTTTGCTATTTGGTAGTGGTTTATTGAATACTAGCTATCGAGTGCGGCTTCACTCGCTTTATCGAGAACCACTATAGCAAAATGCGTGGCAAGCTACCTTTTAAAGATCTTCTCGGGTATCGACTTTGTTTTATAACATGTATGTAGTTAGTGATAAGTTCCTCCTCAAAACTGCAAAAAAATGTTGTTATGTATGTGCTAAGAAATATACTGTATCTTGCAGAAAATTTGTGGCAATAACATGCCATCATATTTATTAACATCAATTCAAATTGTTAATAAACAAAATTAAATCAACTCAATTATTTTCGCAAACGTAAAAATAATTAAGAAATGTCAAAGTACCGTTCCGCCATTTTGAATATGAGATTCATAGACTTCAAAATACAGTTAATCTTTATTTCAATTTAAATACAAATAAACCTAATCATGGCATCGAATTAGAGAAAGTGGGTTTTTTATAATAGCAACTTAATGAAATGGCAAAAGAATTGAGCGTATATCGTATTTTCTGTATTCGTTTTTTGTTACGTTTTTTCGCCAATAAATTGACTATGATAGCGTTTTTTGCAATGGTCGCGTAAATTATCTTTGATGTGGGATATAATGAATTTTTTCGGTTATTATTAAGTTATTGATGGACAGCTTTTAAATGGGATTCGACTGAAGTATTAGCTCTAACTTCAAGCCTGTGCAAGCAAATAATAATCATATTAAACAGTCAAAATATGCTTAGCCTGTACAACCAAGGAGAAAGGTGCATTAAACATACCTTTAGTTTTTTATAACATTGCATTTATATGTAAAACAAATAATTATCAAAAATGTGGTGCTATGTATCTGGTGCCTTATAATCCTGTTTTTCAGCCACGAAAAAAAACATTATGCTATACTATATGTATATACGGGTAACCTATCAGATTGAAAATCATTGAACCAAATAGAAAAAAGGAACACAATCTATCCATAATTTAGTGAGCCATTAAGAATAAATTTCGTCTTGTTTTGAATATCTTAACGAAGGGTTCTGATATTAGTTTTGGTCATTAAACAATGATTTATGACTAGTGGTGTTCCACCAACAAATTACACTATAGAGTAATTTATTAGACGAATTCCTTGATAGCATCTTTAATGTTTTAAATGTTTCTTCCTAAATTACTGATGTTACAATTTAAGAGCATGAAAGTTGATGTATTGAGTTGTTAATGTCTTTTTTAGAGCTTTATGCATCTCCATAGATGTTATGATGCTTAAGTATCTTTATAAATAAATTGTTTGAGATATAAAGACATAAGCAATCACCATTAAATATTAGAATTAAGTTATTAATATTAAGTTTGAAGTGTCATGATTAAGTAAGATTAAGAAATCATTGACAAAGACCATAAGGCTGATATTCTACAAATGATTATTATACTTAGTTTAAAAAAGCTATTAAGAACCTTCCGTTCATTTTGGTATCTTCGGGTAAATATATACCTTATAATGTAGGTATGTATCTGTTTATACTGAAATTATTTCCCATTTAATTTAAGAATCATATCGCAGTATTGCCTCAATCGATCTTGCATAATTTGCATTACTATCGAGTGTAATTTCATTCGACATCAATAACTGGATCGTATAGTACATCGGATTTCATTGAAGAATGCCAACACATCACAATATTGGCGCCTGTGACTCATATAGCCTTTATTAAGCTTACATACAATGGACATTGCCCCATGACCGTGTGACGTAATGCTAGAGAATCCATCATATACATTTATGGAAACATTACCAAAATACATGGTAATAATGTACGATCATAGTGTATAAAACGTCCACGCAAAATAGAATACACATGGTAATATTGCATGATCATAATGTGTTACATCCACGAAAATTTATAGAATTCACTGGCCTATGACCGCCTTCGCAGTGACTTCAAAGTTGTTATAAAAAAAATGTGTGATGCATAGATATGGGCCTTAATATTAAGGGGAGGTATTTTACGTTAACAAAGACGAGAAATGGACTTAGAAAAGTTTTTATAGCAGTTATGAAACTAAACACGAAAGAAAAACCCTAGGAAAAATGGTATGATATCATTGAGTATTATCGTGATAAAAACCACAATACTGTGCTGAATAAAAGCTCATGCTGCTTTTTTATTTACGTGTCGATTATTGCTAATGAAGTGCAACATAAAATGTTTATTTTATTGCCCTTTTACTGGGATGTGAATTAAAAGCTATATAAGTTTTACACAATATTGTATTGGGTGGTTTCTTTTCGCGTAATAACAACAAAACTTTGGGTTTAATAGTATTTAGTAAGTAACTCTTTTAAAGAAATAACAAATCGTGAGTATATCTCATATTTTGATAATCATTTTAGAAGATTTTATCGAATTTATATGAATGCATCGATTTGTTTTAATATCTGTAATGTATCCTTTAGAGTTTAGAGTTTAGACCAATAACTCTAGCCAATGTTAAAACATTACGTCTATTTCATCTTCTTACTTTCGCTTATTTATAATCATTATAATCCATACTGAAACAAAACCTTTAAGCAATATCGTATTGAAAAAAATAATAAGGAAACAACACAATTGCCTAGCAATTTGTGTCCACCTTAGACAGTACAGATACAATTGAAAGAAAATGGTCTAGAATTAGACAAAACTAAAAAATAGGGTCAACAGACAGTAGTTAAGCCCCCGGGTGTGTTCCACTTGACGTACTGATTACACACCAGAACTTGTAAGTATGTATTGCCAAACGAATCGCATAGTTGGTTTCTGTGATTATATTGTGAATGTGATAGAGAAAATAGTTAAAGTTTATGTAACTTCTCTAAAAGTGATATTTTTTCCCATTTTTACAACATTTTTCATTGATGGTCTATTCAAAATGGTCGTGGAGTGGTGTATAAGGTTTCCTCGGTAAATAGCATGACTAAAAAAAACCTTAATATCTTCAGGATTACGAGAAGTAACTGATAATGGAATATATTATGTATTTTTGGTCACAATCCGTATGAGTAAAGGAATTACTGCTATAATTTCTCAATTTACTGGCATATAAAACAATTAATAGTTTTCTACAGCCTTAAAGACATAAATAAAGCCATAAAGCTTCAAGAACATTCCAGAATCATCGAGAATTTAAATTACTAAATTACACAAGTTATTCATTTAGTATTCTCTCGTATGTTTGCCCAGGTGAGGCGCTTACACCCTCCCTAATGCATTATCCTTGTAAAGGAAATTCGTATCACTAGCCTGAGTGATTAGGATTACAATCCTTTGTATAGTTATTGTTTTGTAGGTTATTTAGACAACAGGTTAACGGGAGACGAGACATGATCGCTTATCGAGTTTTGTTATTCATACTTTAGTCTGCTTTTACGTATATTTCTGTATGTTTATGTTTTATTAGAATGTAACTGTTGTCTAAAAAAGAAAGTCTCAGTGTCTAGAATTACTTTCAAAGTAGACAACGGGTTATATTGCCTTGCAAATTAAAAAAAAATATTAATAAAGTTACTTAATCGAGTGTAAGTAAGTAAGTAACTATTAATAGCCAAAACCATTTCTATATTATTAGTAGCTTCGTCGCTTAGCAACCACATGGCCCTATAAAAACAATACAAACTCTTGTACTATTTATAATATACATTAAATCTAAAAATAACATACGAATAGTTCACCATATTAGTAGCGATTGAACACAGGAATTTTGAACACCAAAAATAACTTCAAAGATCATAATTAAGTATGATTAATATCTCAACATTAACGGTTATGCGTCGGTGATATTTCTTTAAGAAAATAAAAATTAGTTTGACAAAACGATCTCTAAATCACGATGTACAGTCAGTTACAAAAGTGTATTAAAAATTAGAAAAAAAAAAAATAAGCCGTTGCTCCAGTTACCATATTAGGTATATACGTAGCCCGTAGGTATAATCACAAATAATATAATAGGTATAATCCGATAAATACCGTGACTTATTACTTTACAAATTAATATTTCTATTTTTGTTCAATGTTTTTTTGCCATTTTACATGAAACTTTTCTTTAAAACCACACTATTAAAAAACACTTCAAATACAATATAATAACGTCAAAGTTCACAAACTGCAAATTAAAATCAGCTGTTTGTTGCACGCGCCTGTACTGTAACAGGTTCAAGTTATATATAGCCAGGTTTTGTACTTTTTACACCGTCTGCGGCTCACTTATTTCAGTCTGCAGATGCACTAGGTTATTATATACATTCCACGTACTTTGAATATGCAAATTGAATAAATTAATTGATAGAGTGAATAGACGATGTTGCGGATTTTTTAACGATACTTGAAATGTTTGATTAAAACAAATCTTGATATTTTAATCGTGTAATTTTTATAAGCCATTTTCGGATTATTTCTAGTAAACTAAATTGCATTATAATTAATTATTATTGATTTTGTTCAACTAATTATTATTTATTTTGTTTCAGGTAATACACATTTGAAATTCTCCAAAAGGTTTACTATAATATAAAGAAAGACCAAACAGGTCGAAGTATGCAAATAGTCGGTAAGCTTGTAAGCATATTAGAGCAGTAACTCTGCCTTATGTGAATGCGTGTTTATTCCAATTTGTGACGAAAATATATTCAAAAGAAATTGTATAAAATAAACATTAATTTTATAGTATTTTAAGCAGATATCACATACGTATTATTCACTAAAGGCCTTTAATATGTTATTGTAAAATCCATTACTTCTCGTATACCGAAGCTCATTGATTTTAATGGGAGTTTGACAGTCTCATCGACTCGAAAGCGGAATAAAATCTTAAATTGAATCTCCATAATTGCATGTGTCAGCGATTTTTTACACACTATATACTGTTTTTTGGTGGAAAAAATAAATATTGTACATTATAATCGACGCGACACCTATATGGTAATTTGATAGTTTGTAAGCCTTTTATGCTTGGTGCATATTTTTTGTAAATTAACTTCTGTATGGTGGCATGTACGGATTTTATTTCGATAAATATATGCTTGTTAAAGAAACCCAAAATATATACTTACTTGGATAGTTTTTGTATTATGTTCATTATTTTATATAGAAATAACATACCTGCTAAAAATTGTCTAATGACGTTTTGTCTTTTATGTTTTTTTATCTCTGACAAAGCTATCTACTTATAATAAGAGAGCCTTACAAACCATGAATTTAACAACAAATCCTCATTCATAATATCCATATTTCATACCATTAGACGGATAAGTCAAGCAAAATATTACCAAAGCATTAACCAAAGATAACAAGTTGCAAGTATTTAGTTCAAGATATAATATTCTGCATATCTAATCTAGCTAGGCTTCTGATAATATACCTAAGTTTCCTTCACCACCTGTTAATATTTATACTAATATTATAAGGATATTATAAGGCTGAAGAGTTTGTTTGTTTGAAGGCGCTAATCTCAGGAACTACTGGTCCGATTGCAAAAATTCTTTCGGTGCTAGATAGCCCATTTATCGAGGAAGGCTATAGGCTATATTTCATCACGCTAAGACCAACAGGAGCGGGGAAATGCTGGTAAAACCGCGGGGCACGGCTAGTTATTTTAATATTATAAGGCTTGAATACAATGTAATATGCAAAATCTAATTATTCTGTTTCCGATCCTACATCTGATTTTCCGTTCTATTTCGTAATAGAATTTATTATCTTAAAGGTAAGTTCTATAAAATACTAGTTGTTCTTTGTGGGTGTTCCTGTTAATTGTGAATCCAACCTTTATTACAAATCTATTAGTTCAAGTGACAAAAATAATAAGATAATTTTAAAATAGTAGATAATATAGTAGATAATTAAAAATAAATTAGGATATTTATTAGTATGTAGATTTGGCTAAATTATATGCTTTAATCATCGTACAACGAATTTCCTCCCAATATTAATTTCTTAAAGCGTATCTGTTTTAAATATCAAGTAGATAATTATAGGAATTTACCATACTCTATATTCAACCATAAAATACGTTAATTAGTTTATTTACGTTAAATTAACCAGACGATTTATAACATCCGATTTAAAGTAAGTGCAAAAACTTAAAATTGAGGGCAAACTGTTGCCATTCCAAGCTCTTAATTGCGTCTCATTATTGAGTTAATAATTACTAAAAACTGAAGCAATTTATCCTGCAATTAAATATATATTTACACATCATTAACATTGAATCACGTGGCAAAAAGATGAATTAGCAAGTAATTTGGCTTTAGTTATTATGGCAGAAATGAAGTTTCTGCCTCCTCCATAGTAGATACTGCTTTCCAAATCGGTGGTAAATAGTAAAACTATGTTATGGCGATTCAAAAGTGTTTCTAGAAGATGTCTTATTGGATAAATAAATGTTAAAAACAAGCAAATGATTTTCCGTCACTTGATGATAAATGGTCTGGCAATTAACAGACAACGTAGTCTTAACACTAGTGTTGAAGATTCCACTACGTAATTAACAGTTATGTAGTATATGCGTGATGATAGCAGTTAAAAGTCAAAATTTTAAAAGTCATAATTGTATTTGCACTATTTAACGAATAAATCTTAACTCAAATATCTACGAGGTGTTAAATATTAAGCAATATCGGAAAGGATTTTTTTTATTTTGGATGCATGTAGAACTTATAATCCTTTTAAGCCATTTTTTCATCATGTTTATTTCTTTATTCATTTGTTATTCATAATTTTATATGTTTATTTCAACCCCAAATACTTAGGTAACGTATCTTACATAAGCTATAAGTACATTATTCCTGCTATAATTTCATTTCAAACCGCAGACAGACATTCAAAATGTCGGTTCGTAATCGCCGTCATATCGTACAAGATGACGACAAAATTATTGGTCTGTACTTTATGTAATATTTGTATACAGTCTCTTGAGTTTATGTTCTCCTGGTACTTTATGAAACTGCATGGTTGTATAGAATTTTTAATTTGGGACTTTTCTTGTATCCAAGAATTAACGTAGGTATACTGTTGGAAATATTTTCTGTAACTCAGTTGTTGCTTGTCAAGGAATACATAATATTATAATAAAGTATTTTATAGTTTGTCTTGATACCGCATGCTACATACAACCTTATTAATGTTTAAACGTAGGTACTAGGACAAATAAAAGGTAAATACTAAGAATTTTAAATAATGTAGGCACTAGGCAATAAAGTAATAAACCATCCATACATGATCATCACTCAAGGTTCTATTTCATTATCTTTTGATACGCATTCATAACATTTTTTCAAACATACATTCCTACGAGCCAATGAATTCCAAATCATTTAGACAAATGGTCACTTCAAAAGCTTTATTAAAATGCCATTCGTGACTATTATTTTCTTTTGCATTCCATCTAGGAATGAGTTTATTATTTGTCGAGCTAATTATAAAGAATATATTTGTGTAGGTATTTCGTTTTTCAATTCATAAAAACATAACTTTGAATTTTGAATTGAATCAGTTATTTATAACTTCAATAATAGGCCTCTGTGTGTGGTATTTTAGTCTTTCTAGATATAAATTAATCGCAAATAAATAAGATTTTAAATATATAACGAAGCTGCCTAACCTCTTGTACCTATATTCTTGTACTATATTATACCTAATGGCAAACTCTGTAAAAGTTTTTTTGTATGTTGATAAAATTTAAAAGCGTTGACATTGGCTCGTTTGCACAGGCTTATAAATCGCTAAGCAACAAATATGTCCTTAAGCTTTTAATTAATTGCACCTTGAAATTGGTCTCGTTTCATTTTTTTTCCGAACCTTCCCGATGACAGGTTATGCAAAGAGAGAAAAGAATTAGTTTATCTGTGATGTGGGTTCCGTGACAAATTCCTACTAATATTATAAACGTTTGTATGAAGATGGATGTTTGTTACTCTTTCACGCAAAAAGTAATGAATGCATTTTGATGATACTTGGCAGTGCTGTAGCTAATGTGACCTATTAACTTATAGTGTGAGACCCATTTGTAAAAAAGTCTTCAAATAAGGATTTTCGTGGGACTCACCTCCGCCATACGGACAACTGATATCCACT